>CM060964.1:347029168-347171668 GCA_030765045.1 Tenodera sinensis
CTGGCTGGCTGGCTGGCTGGCTGGCTGGCTGGCTGGCTGGCTGGCTGGCTGGCTGGCTGGCTGGCTGGCTGGCTGGCTGGCTGGCTGGCTGGCTGGCTGGCTGGCTGGCTGGCTGGCTGGCTGGCTGGCTGGCTGGCTGGCTGGCTGGCTGGCTGGCTGGCTGGCTGGCTGGCTGGCTGGCTGGCTGGCTGGCTGGCTGGCTGGCTGGCTGGCTGGCTGGCTGGCTGGCTGGCTGGCTGGCTGGCTGGCTGGCTGGCTGGCTGGCTGGCTGGCTGGCTGGCTGGCTGGCTGGCTGGCTGGCTGGCTGGCTGGCTGGCTGGCTGGCTGGCTGGCTGGCTGGCTGGCTGGCTGGCTGGCTGGCTGGCTGGCTGGCTGGCTGGCTGGCTGGCTGGCTGGCTGGCTGGCTGGCTGGCTGGCTGGCTGGCTGGCTGGCTGGCTGGCTGGCTGGCTGGCTGGCTGGCTGGCTGGCTGGCTGGCTGGCTGGCTGGCTGGCTGGCTGGCTGGCTGGCTGGCTGGCTGGCTGGCTGGCTGGCTGGCTGGCTGGCTGGCTGGCTGGCTGGCTGGCTGGCTGGCTGGCTGGCTGGCTGGCTGGCTGGCTGGCTGGCTGGCTGGCTGGCTGGCTGGCTGGCTGGCTGGCTGGCTGGCTGGCTGGCTGGCTGGCTGGCTGGCTGGCTGGCTGGCTGGCTGGCTGGCTGGCTGGCTGGCTGGCTGGCTGGCTGGCTGGCTGGCTGGCTGGCTGGCTGGCTGGCTGGCTGGCTGGCTGGCTGGCTGGCTGGCTGGCTGGCTGGCTGGCTGGCTGGCTGGCTGGCTGGCTGGCTGGCTGGCTGGCTGGCTGGCTGGCTGGCTGGCTGGCTGGCTGGCTGGCTGGCTGGCTGGCTGGCTGGCTGGCTGGCTGGCTGGCTGGCTGGCTGGCTGGCTGGCTGGCTGGCTGGCTGGCTGGCTGGCTGGCTGGCTGGCTGGCTGGCTGGCTGGCTGGCTGGCTGGCTGGCTGGCTGGCTGGCTGGCTGGCTGGCTGGCTGGCTGACTGGCTGACTGGCTGACTGGCTGACTGGCTGACTGGCTGACTGGCTGACTGGCTGACTGGCTGACTGGCTGACTGGCTGACTGGCTGACTGGCTGACTGGCTGACTGGCTGACTGGCTGACTGGCTGACTGGCTGACTGGCTGACTGGCTGACTGGCTGACTGGCTGACTGGCTGACTGGCTGACTGGCTGACTGGCTGACTGGCTGACTGGCTGACTGGCTGACTGGCTGACTGGCTGACTGGCTGACTGGCTGACTGGCTGACTGGCTGACTGGCTGACTGGCTGACTGGCTGACTGGCTGACTGGCTGACTGGCTGACTGGCTGACTGGCTGACTGGCTGACTGGCTGACTGGCTGACTGGCTGACTGGCTGACTGGCTGACTGGCTGACTGGCTGACTGGCTGACTGGCTGACTGGCTGACTGGCTGACTGGCTGACTGGCTGACTGGCTGACTGGCTGACTGGCTGACTGGCTGACTGGCTGACTGGCTGACTGGCTGACTGGCTGACTGGCTGACTGGCTGACTGGCTGACTGGCTGACTGGCTGACTGGCTGACTGGCTGACTGGCTGACTGGCTGACTGGCTGACTGGCTGACTGGCTGACTGGCTGACTGGCTGACTGGCTGACTGGCTGACTGGCTGACTGGCTGACTGGCTGACTGGCTGACTGGCTGACTGGCTGACTGGCTGACTGGCTGACTGGCTGACTGGCTGACTGGCTGACTGGCTGACTGGCTGACTGGCTGACTGGCTGACTGGCTGACTGGCTGACTGGCTGACTGGCTGACTGGCTGACTGGCTGACTGGCTGACTGGCTGACTGGCTGACTGGCTGACTGGCTGTATGACTAACTGACTACGTTTTCTAAAAATTGCTTTTTTTATTCATTGAATTTTGTATTTAATACAATACCTCCTCTGCTTACTGTAACTATACAGTACATAAAGTAAAAATGTCATATGGTTTATGATAACTTCTCAAATTGCTAATTTCACCGATCTTATTCGCCTTATCGGTTTCCATTAAAAGAGAGTTGATCAGAAATATTTTTAAGGTCCCCTGAATCCAGAGAAAGCATGTTTGCATGAAAGCATGAAAGAAAGTTTGATGTATGTGTTCACATAACTTTCTCTACTCACTCTTGTAAAAGCCATTGTTACAGTCGAATATTCTTCCAATTTCTTCATATTTTTCTGCAGAGCATTCCTAGAAATGATATTCCTACACATTTCCTTGCAGGTACAATAGGAATATGGGATAGTCAATCAAATTTTTAAGAGGTGGTCGCTACGTATTGACCCTGAAATTTCGTTCTCTTTGCATGGCAAGGACATACAAAAACGAATAACGATTTACTGTTTGAGAAAAGTTTATTTGAAAATTCAAGCCAATAACAAGTAATATCTCGGAAATGGTTAGCTCCGCAGAAACATTTGACATAAATTGTGTACTTTAACGAGAATTATGTCTTTTGTGTAGTAAATTTTGTCTGTCTATTGCAGTTTACCAATCATGCAAAGACAAAAGGAAGATAGCTTCAAATGCTATTCCCAGAAAATTCAAGGTACAAATTTCATCTGTCATTAAAATACATTGTGATCCTGGCCAACGGCAGCGGCAATGCAACAAACGACGGTCGGGGCCAAGCTACTTCACAACACACTCCAAGTGCATATCAAAAGCGCTCAAGGTCAAGCTTCCCCACGCCACTCATGCGATCAAACACATGACTAATAATAATCAAGACGCAACACAAAGGGTTTCCAGCGCATTCCAGAAGTGTCCGGTAGCCGGCTTGTTTGTTGAGTTTGAGAAAGGTTTGCCGGTATAAAAGCTTGCGGAGCGTGTGAAGGTAGGCAGTTTATGAGTCGGTCAATGCATCAGTGAGTGTGAGACAGCTGTGAAGGATGCGTCGCTTTGAAATAAAGTTTTAATGAGTGTTGAATGATTGTATCGTCAGAGTTACTCTATGAGAGACAGAGAAAGTGAAGAGACCATGAAAACAGTGAGTCAAGGCTCTGAAAATAAAACAGTTATGAGTTGTGATATCACGAGAGTCTGTAGACTGTTTTAACGTGGAGAAGAGAACTGTAGAATTATGCAAACGTTTAGAAGAAAATGAATAGAAGACTAACTGGACTTGACTTTTGTCGTCTTTGTCACAACATTTTAATTAAAATGTTTAGATTCACTTTTTAAAAACTCAAGATTTTCAAAAATGTTTCCATGTAAAAAGTATTTCGGATGGCACGTGACATACACAAACACATACAAACACACAAACACACACTTTTTTCTATACATGCACTTTAGGATTCAGAGACTTTCAAAACATGTATTTCCGCGGAAACTTCGGCATGGAGTTCGTGAGTGAAAAGCGATACGTCATCTTCCTTTAAGTATACAATAAAGTAAAAAGGTGTGTGTGTGTGTGTGTGTGTTGCGTGTGCGTGTGCGCGTGCGCGTGTGCGTGTGTGCGTGCGCGCGCGCGTGAAGTCCTTTGGTGGCCTATTCAATTAAGAAACGAAAATCGAATAGACATGAAACTCCGTATTTTACTTCAATATTTTGCTGGGATAACGCACAAAGATATTCAACAAACTTCCCCCACTGCGAGTCATCCTTTATATTGAGAGAATTTCGCTATGTTTTATTTTCGCAAAGGTTTCGAAAAAAATACGTTATATCCTGAATTTCCTTCTAATAGTTCCAATTCACACACACATACACACACGTACACACACAGAGCTCCGGGCTTAGGGGCGGATGGGAGGTAATCTGGCTAGGGGAAAAATTTCCATCCCAGCCGGGAACCCAACGCAAGACACGTCGAGGCAGTTTTGTTGAAAATCTTCCTGTCGTATCCTTTTAAGATTCTGAAGTTAAATTTCATATTTGGTGTCTAATCTTGTTTAGGTTTTTGAGTTTTGCTGCTCATACTTACACACACTCACCGTTTTCTAATACCCTTTCGATGTAATCTTGAAATTGAATTTTTAGGTAGAATCCGATATCCGATCTAATACCCCCCCCCCTTACTTAGTATAAGTATAAGAGAAGGTGAAAAGAGGTCACGTCACAAGGGTTTGAAGTATTCACTGTTAAACAAATGTTCGAAATGGGATGAGCAGTTATAGAACAAATATTACTATTATGTATTAAGTGCTGTTCCGACATCTACTGCTAATGAATTTAACGAAATGTTTCCGAATACGTACATTGGTAGGTATGGCTTACTTTTTCTCAAACGCCTGCTGTTTTTCTTTAACACTGCTAGACATGCAAATTACCAAAGAGAGAGAAAAGGTCTGGAAATAAAAGGGAGAAACCTAATTTCCTTTTAATGCATTTTGTTCGTACTCGAGAGTAAAAGAAAAGCACATAAAACTTGCTCCGGAAGTTTCTTTAGCACAATTGTATGGCACTGCTTAATTTGTACCAGAATCACATTCTTTATAATTAAGCTGTTCCTTACAACCCCCCTCCCTACCTTGACAGTTACGACATTGCCAAGATTTGCATTCAGAAATATAAACACTATAATTCATTTATTAATGAAAAATGCTGTACTATTTTACAGAAACAGATTTTACTATGTGTACCTACTTTTTGGTGGTCAGGAGTTTTCAATACTGTAGTTCGTAGCCCCTACATTTATTATCCATTACGAATAATTTATGGGATTACATCGTTTTTCTATACATCTGCCAAATTAATTCAGATGTGGCACTAATATAATTTCAAAATATTTAAATTTCAGTTAAACAGTATATTGAGGTTTTCACATTTTATGCTCAAAATAATTGCAACTTACAATGTAGTTAAAAATATATTCTGTGAAATTGCAGAATGATTTTAGTAGAGTTGGTACAACTAAAGCTTGTCAATCTACAGGATGAACAGAAGACTATTTCCACAATGTACCGTACCGTTACGCCTGTTACGGGGCGACAGTATCCCAATTACGGACTCCAGTATCTAACAACGTCTCGAGGAGTGCATATCACTGTGAATGAATGGACAGAGTAGACAATGGAACCGGCGTGTACAATTCGAGGAGTGGAAATGGCATTTGGCCTTCAATCGAGCGATGGCTTCCAAATTCTATTCCCTTTGTATGGCTTAGATATTAAAAATGAATAACAACCTCCCAGTTGGGACAAGAATACGTATTGGAAAATTCAGACAAACAAGGGAATGTGTTTGACATAAATTGTGTTTCTTAAGAAGTCTATATACATAGTTAAGATTTTGTCTATCTCTTACGCTTTATCCCTTAAACCCAAATCACTCACTCACTCTTACGCTTTACGAGTTGAGCAAAAGTCATCGAGAAGGAAGAGGACTTCTGAGGACATTTGCAGAAAATTCAACATATGCATTTCATTTGTCATAAAAATATGTTAAACATAGGACGCTTTAATCACAATTTTAGAACCATTTTTGTTATGATCAAAATTATCGAATAATGTTCCATATAAAATTAACCCGAAGTGGTGGTATTTTATAGCAAATTTTCGTCTTGTACCTTAAAAGGTGCTGAACTTAAAATACTAAGTTTGGTATTTAACTGCTCGCAAAGCATATATTTCCGGTGAAATATCGATTTTTATGGCTGGAATGCAATACTTCCCCTACTGAGTGTGTATAGTAGAAGAGAAAGTAGGTATACAAAATTAACTCAAATAATGCAAATTGATAAATGAATAACTATGTTGAATGCTGAAATATTTTTCGTCTACACTAAGGATACACATTTAGGATAATAAATAATTTACGTAATCCCAAAATTGATTTTTCTGCATAGTTCGTACTACCAGTTGGAATGAACGCACCTATAAAAAATTATCGGCAATACTCAGTCATCGTTATCGTTGATAGGATTAAAAAGTTTACCAAAGTTTTAGGAGAGAAAAAGGTGTTCTTAATATTTTGTTTCATGCAATAGCTCAATCGTTTGTTGCACTTAGGCATACATTCCAAAAAACTTTATTTTCATTTTGTTTGTTACATTTTTGCTTCAAAAAGGGTCCATTAAATGCATCACTTTTCACAAAGGTATAAAGCATGTAAGTATTCCGTAATATAATCCCCATGCCTAGTATTTGCAGATCTATTGTTTCTCTCCGCACATTGCATAATGTTTTTGGATGCCATTATCGAGACGGTCAAGGAACTGTAAATAAGGCCATAACCCTCAGGAACTCGGGAGTCCTTATCGAAGTTGTTCCCTACAGGCTCTAAGAATACTCCCGACCGTGTAAATATTTGCTCGTGGTTTTGGCAGTGGCTATTTGTTTATATTCGACCTCATTCAAGAACCGCTGTCTAATGAATGTAGATGTGTTTTCATGTGGAGGCCCTCAGTAGGTGATTACAGCATCACTTTGTTGCTCCAACTCCCCCGCAATAAGGGGCCAGCCTCTCAATATCGCAAATTCTGCATTTTTAAGGCAATATATTAGATAACATACACAATTACTTTCTTCGTACAATTCAAGGAATTGCTTCATTTACACTTCTGTCTTTAATCCTTTCTCACAAAATTAAGAACCTGAAATAACTTAATATTACTACTTATAATAAAAATTGCAGCCTCTCTCGTCAGTAATGGAAGGATTATCGTGAACCAATTGCTTTATTTTATTTTCTGTTCAAAAAATTGCCCTTTAATATTGATTTCATACATATTTACAAATAAATACTTCATTCATTATCTTTTCTTCAGCATTTATTGGAGCAATTGGGGGTTTGAATAAAATTTCCGTACAAAAAATTCCATCGTTTTCATCATTTATGATTAACATACCTCCCAATTTCCACTATTAATATTATCTCAATAACATCTTTAATTAATCTTATATTTCACAAACCTTTAACTCAATAAGTAACCAAAACATTGTAAATTTACCCCTTATATTGCAATATTATCACCAGGTGGTTTACCACCTTTTTTAGGATTTCCCTACCTGAATTGCAATTCAATTTATAGCCCAAAATTTATTAATCTTTACTTAAACTATTCTAAAAATATCCTCCTTACTAACTTTATATTATTACATGTGAATAATATACACAACACAAATTCAGAAGTTGTATAAGCCATTTCAATTTACCCAAAATATACACAGTTAAAAATAATTATATTTTTACTACCCATTTTACTATTTGGAATAGTAAGATGCATTTTAATCTTGTGAATATACTAAGACTATTAAATAAACTAACACTCTTCAAAGTTATGAATAGAGAAATTTTATCTTTAAGTCTTAGTATTAAATTACACTGGCACTAAATGCTAACCACCTCGAACATTTGTCATTCTGAGAATCGATGCAACAATAAGTTAAAAAAAATCTGATGTGTTGCATTCACATGACTTTCTCTACTCTTGTACTAACCATTCTTACAAACTCTTAGGCCTCTATCTTCTTTGTGTTGAGATAAACATTTGCACAAATTATCTTATTGCTTATTTCCTTGCAGGTGCAAGGAAAATGTTAGAATACAGTAGGCTTTGTGTGATAGTCAAATGTTTTAAAGCTTTGAAATTCTGTTGTGTTTGCACACTTCACATATAAAAAAATGAACAACGATGATCCATTTCACGAAAGTTCTAAGTTTTCCGAAGCTCATACACATAACAAGGAATATCTCCGAAATGGTTTACCCTCCAAGAAAATTTATTGAGACATAAATTGTGTATTTTACCAAGATCTACATTTTTTGTAGAGTATAATTTGATCTATCTCTAACGGTTTACCAGTTATGCAAAAGTCGTCCAGAGTAAGTACGACTACAGGGGCTATAGCCAGAACATTGAAGATATACATTTCATTTGTCATAAAAATATCTCAAACATATGATATTTCAATCAAAATCGTTAGAGCCATTTTCAAGAAAAACAAAATTTTCGAAGAATTTTCCATGTAAAGGGTAGTTTAGGGCGGGGCTATTTTCTTCAAAATCTTCGTGTCGCATCCTTGAAAGACATTAAACTTAAATACCAACTTTGGTTTTTAACCGACTTTTCGTTTTTGAATTATGCTGTCCACAGACTGACAGACTGACAGACAGACAGACAGACACACAGACACACACGGACCTTTTTCTGAAAATGCTTTTTTTGGATTCAGGGGGCCTCAAAACATGTATTTCCGGTGAAATATCGACATCGAATTTTTGGGTGGAATACAATACTTCCCCTACTTACCAGTAGAGAAAGTAAAAATCTCATCTGTTACACTCGTATCACTTTCTTTACTCTTGTACTGACTGTTATTACACAATCACCTCCTCCTCTCGGTTCCGCCATCCTAAACATTTTCTTACGTTTCTGAAGATTTGAAGTATCCATGCCCAGTAAAAAGCAATGAGCGGGCCATTAAAAAGTAGTAGACAAAAGATTTGGCGAATGTTCTAGAGAGATGCTGATATTTTAATTGAAGAGGCGAAGTCAAAATGCTGCAATTTTAGAGCTATCTTTAACAAATAGCCTACTAACCAAATTCATTCATTTATATTCGTCATTTCTCTGGATTAAACGCTAAAATTGTTGTTCGCATAGCGTACTAGATTACTTGTAGTGCCAACAGTGAAAACAAGTCTTAATTAAAATATACAGATGTTATCGCAAGTTGTTTACCTTTATCATAACCTTTACCTTTAAATAATAATATTCATCATCATCTTCACACCATGGATTGGACATATTGTCTGTTCTGTTTGTCACAGTAACTCTCACCATCTCTTCTGCGGTCTGCCCACGTCTCTTCTACCTGCTGGTTTATAGTTTAGAGCTATTTTCGGAAGTCTATCACAGTTCATCCTCTCCACATGTAACAGCCATTTATTTATATAGTGTTGTATTTATTCATTTATAGATTTCGCTTGCAGCTCTATTCTTATTACATCATTATTTATGTGGTCTAGTTTTGTACGTCCTTTAGTTCTTCTCAAGTATCTCACTTCAGATCCTTATATCTTACTTTCCGTGAAGCACTGACTTTACCATTGTTTTGTAAAATTCAGTTCTTGTGTCCTTTCTTGTTTTATTTCTTAGTGTTGTGTAATGTTTCACATAAAGCTTGAAATCTTGATAGTTTTAAATGTATATCCCTTTATTTCTGTGAGCCTATTTCACATCCAAGTATGTGAAACTTGAGGCCTGTTCTAAAGGCTGATCATCTAAAATAATTTTAGATCTTATTTGTTGTTTAGTATTAATATTGTTAAATAATATTAAATAACTGAATTATTAATACTATTGCGGAATACTCGAAACAAATACCACTCGAGGTTTTTATATTTGGTTTTAAATATGCGCTCTGCGCTCGCAAAATTATGTCATGTGAAACACAGTCGTGGTATTATTACAGATAATTTCCTTACAGGTGGAAGGGGAATATGGGAATACACTAGGTTTTGAGCGATAGTCAAATCTTTGAAAGCTAGTCGCTATATGAAGGCTTTAAAATTTCATTATCTTTACACGGTGAAGATATAATAAAGTGAGTAACAACCTTCCATTTGAAAAAAGTGTAAGTATTGCAGAACTCGCACAAATAAGATGCAATATTTCCAAAATGGTTCACTCCAAACACACACACACACACACACACACACGCACGCACGCACGCACGCACGCACGCACGCACGCACGCACGCACGCGCACACACACACACACACACACACACACACACACACACGCACGCGCGCAAATTTTGTGATTTAACGAGATCCACATTTTTTGTATAGTAAGATTTGGTCTACCTCTTACTGTTTATCAGTTATACAAAGTCATCAAGGGTAAACAGGACTACGTGGGCTGTAGTGAGGAAGTTCAAAATACACTTAAAAATAAAAATATCTCAAACATATGGTACTTTAATCGAAATCGTTAGACACATTTTTGAGAAAATCAAGCTTTTCGACAAAAATTTCCATGTAAGGGGTAGTTTAGGGTGGAGGAATTTTCTTCAAAATCTTCGTGTCACATCCTTGAAGGATATTAAACTTAAATACCAACTTTGGACTTCAACCGACTTTTGGTTTTTTGAGTTTAGCTTTTGAGTTATGCTGTTCACAGAGACACAGACACACACACGCACACGCACGCACGCACACACAGACACACACACACACACACACACACACAAACACACACACGGACCTTTATATAAAAATGCTTTTTTGGGATTCAGGAGGCCTCAAAACAGATATTCCCTTTGGAATCTAAACATCGAATTTTTGGTTGGAATACAGTACTTCCGCTACTTACAATACGTGGTATAGTTGGGTTGTTCTTTGCGTTGCCATTTCGGCTTTTTTGATACTAACTTTGCGGTAACTTGACACATAAGTAGAGCGGTCGCTTTGTAAGGAACTGGAAAGCCGACTTTTGGCGGCAACTTGACACATAAGTAGAGCGGTCGCTTTGTAAGGAACTGGAAAGCCGACTTTTGGCGGCAACTTGACACATAAGTAGAGCGGTCGCTTTGTAAGGAACTGGAAAGCCGACTTTTGGCGGTAACTTGACACATAAGTAGAGCGGTCGCTTTGTAAGGAACTGGAAAGCCGACTTTTGGCGGCAACTTGACACATAAGTAGAGCGGTCGCTTTGTAAGGAACTGGAAAGCCGACTTTTGGCGGCAACTTGACACATAAGTAGAGCGGTCGCTTTGTAAGGAACTGGAAAGCCGACTTTTGGCGGCAACTTGACACATAAGTAGAGCGGTCGCTTTGTAAGGAACTGGAAAGCCGACTTTTGGCGGTAACTTGACACATAAGTAGAGCGGTCGCTTTGTAAGGAACTGGAAAGCCGACTTTTGGCGGCAACTTGACACATAAGTAGAGCGGTCGCTTTGTAAGGAACTGGAAAGCCGACTTTTGGCGGCAACTTGACACATAAGTAGAGCGGTCGCTTTGTAAGGAACTGGAAAGCCGACTTTTGGCGGCAACTTGACACATAAGTAGAGCGGTCGCTTTGTAAGGAACTGGAAAGCCGACTTTTGGCGGCAACTTGACACATAAGTAGAGCGGTCGCTTTGTAAGGAACTGGAAAGCCGACTTTTGGCGGCAACTTGACACATAAGTAGAGCGGTCGCTTTGTAAGGAACTGGAAAGCCGACTTTTGGCGGCAACTTGACACATAAGTAGAGCGGTCGCTTTGTAAGGAACTGGAAAGCCGACTTTTGGCGGCAACTTGACACATAAGTAGAGCGGTCGCTTTGTAAGGAACTGGAAAGCCGACTTTTGGCGGCAACTTGACACATAAGTAGAGCGGTCGCTTTGTAAGGAACTGGAAAGCCGACTTTTGGCGGCAACTTGACACATAAGTAGAGCGGTCGCTTTATAAGGAACTGGAAAGCCGACTTTTGGCGGCAACTTGACACATAAGTAGAGCGGTCGCTTTGTAAGGAACTGGAAAGCCGACTTTTGGCGGTAACTTGACACATAAGTAGAGCGGTCGCTTTGTAAGGAACTGGAAAGCCGACTTTTGGCGGCAACTTGACACATAAGTAGAGCGGTCGCTTTGTAAGGAACTGGAAAGCCGACTTTTGGCGGCAACTTGACACATAAGTAGAGCGGTCGCTTTGTAAGGAACTGAAAAGCCGACTTTTGGCGGCAACTTGACACATAAGTAGAGCGGTCGCTTTGTAAGGAACTGGAAAGCCGACTTTTGGCGGCAACTTGACACATAAGTAGAGCGGTCGCTTTGTAAGGAACTGGAAAGCCGACTTTTGGCGGTAACTTGACACATAAGTAGAGCGGTCGCTTTGTAAGGAACTGGAAAGCCGACTTTTGGCGGCAACTTGACACATAAGTAGAGCGGTCGCTTTGTAAGGAACTGGAAAGCCGACTTTTGGCGGCAACTTGACACATAAGTAGAGCGGTCGCTTTGTAAGGAACTGGAAAGCCGACTTTTGGCGGTAACTTGACACATAAGTAGAGCGGTCGCTTTGTAAGGAACTGGAAAGCCGACTTTTGGCGGCAACTTGACACATAAGTAGAGCGGTCGCTTTGTAAGGAACTGGAAAGCCGACTTTTGGCGGCAACTTGACACATAAGTAGAGCGGTCGCTTTGTAAGGAACTGAAAAGCCGACTTTTGGCGGCAACTTGACACATAAGTAGAGCGGTCGCTTTGTAAGGAACTGGAAAGCCGATTTTTGCTCGAACTATAGAGAAATTAATAAAGAGGTAACTTTGAAACCAATAGTTGTCAGAAAGCTGTTGTTTTGTATTGTAGCAATGTTTCTTTTTGTGACTCATTAAGTGTATTAAATAACACTTTTACACCGTATAAATACTCAATTTGTATTGTGCCTCTTGGTATATAGTAAATAAAGCTGACTTACGATGAGATTGAAGATCCAATTTTGAAACAAATCACATTTTTGTTTTTTTTGTCACAAAAGATTCTGCGGACTTCGCTGCACATTTTAATGCATGAATGATTGAAATAGGGTAACATCTAGACCAGCTAACAATTTTAATCCACTATTACACATAACATTTCCCTAAAATTACAAAACATTTAACGGTTAATATCTCAGTACTATAAATTTCTGCAGTATGAATCAGTCATTTTCTGTGAAACTAACAATGCCTAAGCGATTAAACATCGGCAATTGTTCAGGCTGACATTCTTGATATGTTTTGTTAGAATTATAAAGATAACGCTATTGTTCGCAGTTTTATTAAAAATAAAAGGTTAATAATAAGGGACATCTTCAAGAATAAATAATAGCTCACTTCATTATGGAATTTGTATTATACTTCTACTATATATAGTGCATTTAGAAATATATGATTGTTAAAAAACAGAAATAATAATAATGATGATAGTGATAATAAATCAAAGTGATGGTTTATGTACTCTCTGAAATAATGGGTCATAAGCATTGACAATTTATCCTGATCAGAAATTGCACTACAATAGCACCTTAAGAAAAAAATCTGGTGCGTTGCACTCATGTTCACACTTCCTAAATTAAGTCTAGTCACATAGTTTGAAATATACTTGTTATTTAGCTCGTAATTGTAGTCATTAAAGTCTCCTAAAGCTAGAAGTTAGTCATGCAAACTTATATTTTTTGAACCAATATTTATACTATCTCCAAAAATATTGGTTCATGCACCAGGAGACTTGTACCAGTATGCTAAGTAGATCTTATTAATTTGAAATGACATTAGGTCAATGTGACTTTCAGTATCCACATTATTAATTTGTTTCACATTGTGTATTTAAAGATATTATCTTGCATATATGCACATTCTTCTTTTTTTTTAAATTTAATTTCTGAAGCTTTCGCTGAGGCCATCTGTAACTCCTGCTTTTACTACATACGGCACCGCAGGCGGTGACACTGATGATACATGGAATGAAGATGGAGCACCTCTGGAATGAGATGGTGGGGGAAACCGGAGAACCCGGAGGAAACCCGCTCCAGCGCCACTTCGTCCATCACAAATCCCACATGCGGTTGCCTGGGATCGAACCCGGGCCGCTTTGGTGAGGACGAAATATCAGTATGCCTCCATAGCTGTACCACTGCCCGGACCATATGTGGTCCATTTTCTTCTCAGTTCTGGTATAATTTGTCTCAAACTAGAACAATTTTGTTGTAAACATATGGGAGGGGAAAAAGTGACAGACAGACATAGTGTAGCTGAACGCTCTTAGGTCGCTGATTTGCGGAGGAAAATTCGTGGGTGTTTATAGAGGCATTCCTCTCGGGAAGTTTTTTGTTTTTGAGCTCCGTCACATACTTTTAGAGTGCTTCGCTAGCACATCTTCGAGATCTGTGCGACTGCCTGTCAACTTGCAGAGGTCCTGGCGGACGATAAAGGAGCGGTAGAAAGAGCTTTCAGCAAAGATAAACATAAACTCGAGGATTTAAAACTTTTAACATCCACATTTCATACCTTTGTACCATTTTATGACTTTGTTTTAATTCTAGCTTTTGCCTCTTTGTTTTGTTATATTTATGTATATTCGCTTTTTATTAGTATTTTTATTTTATATTGAAATTTATATCTGGCTTCTGCAGATGACCTAATAAGGACGCTGATGACCAAGTAGTTAAGCACGCTTAGTTATACATCAATCAGTCACATACGCTCACATACATCTCATACACTTTTTCTAAGAGGATACGAGGTTTAACCCACCGTCCCTCACCACTGGTTTGCCTACGGTCCAAGAAGCACCTATTCTCTTAGATTTGCGTCGCCGTTAAGTCCGACCACCCGCAGCACACGGTGGCGGAGAGGGAAAGCAGGAGAATGAAACCACGGGTCACAAATTGGTGTTCCTGCGATAAACTCTTAAAATAGCTATGAATGTGTATACATATTCATTTTATACATCACAAAACCCACTCCATAACTACATATTTTATACGATTTGTGAACAACTGTTGTTGCAGCTGGATTGGTATAGGCCTAGGGCAGATTTAGAAGAAGAGGTTTGCTAAGAGAATCCATATCTCATTTAGACGCTGACGCAGAAAGGCCAACACACTCGGAACAAATGCTGTGTATTTTTAGACTGACGGCCCAACAGTGACACACAATTACTTGCTCGAGCGCAACACTTAACACATGCCACACAGGTCTTAAATCCCAACGCTATAGGAGTCACTTCTATTTTATATAACTTCTTACCGAGCAACGTGGCTCGCATGCATGAGCCTCCACCCCCTCTAACCTAACTTTTTTGTGGTTTCCGCTGGTCGGTAGGTAAATTCTGGGGTTGGTTTCTGAACTACAACGATTTCCTTTCCCTTAATTCCCTTTCATTCCAATTCCTTCTCACAATTCAGGTGTGCTTCTAAAAACAGATGGTCCTCGTGCACACTACACGGCTGCGTGGTCGTCAAGCCGTTAATCCCCTCTCTTGGCAGGTACGAGCCTGGAATTGTTAGGACTTCCGCGCGTCTCTGTGGAATGTGGTCTGCGACCTATAGACTCCTGTGCCACGTCATAACTTCCTGGTGAGTGTTTCTTTTTGTAAACCCACGTATGGTCACCTGGAATTGAACCCGAGCCGCTTTGGTGAGAGGCGAATGGTCTACCCACTCGGTCACGGCGCGGCTCTCGTGGGGTACATTAGATCTACGTAGGTCGCAGTGTGTGAAGTGCCCCCCTTCCCTTATATGATATATACTATTTAACTTCTTGGGCACTTTGCACTTCGGTTCACACCAGTCACTATATGCCAGAAGATGGCCTCAGTTGCATAGTTGCGTTCCTATACACTTCTGCATAAGTGGTAAACCGTAGAAAAAGACAAAATCTTATATCTCGTCAAGGCAAACCATTTATGTCAAATATTCTTTTTTGTGGAGGTAACCACTTTTTATGCATTTTTTGTTATTGGTTTGAATTTTCAAGTACCTTCACTTTTCTCAAGTAGGATATCGTTCATTTTTTATAATTTTCTGCCCATGCAAGGGAATGTAATGCCAAAGGCCTTACGTAACGACTACCTCTTAAAAGATTCGACTATCACTTAAGCTTGTGTATTCTCCTATTGCCATTGTATCTATAAGGAAATGTGTAATAAAGCCATTTTTCGATTAGTATGAAGTAGGTATAAGAATAAGCATTTTAATTGTAGTCTGCACAAGAGTGGGTAGACAGTGAGTTCAACACATGAGACCTTCTCACTCAGGGGGCCTCAAAACACGCATCTCAGGGGAAATCTGTTTATCAAATTTTTGGGTGGAATACATTGCTTACTCTACTTAAACTATTAGAAAAAGTAACAGATAAACTACAGAGTGTAGAAAAAGTAATATGAATATAACACACTAGATCATTGTTGGGTTGCGTATAGCTAGAAAACCCTAAAAGATACACAAGAAAATCCACTGCCTATCTCTTTGTTACAGGCATGGCCTATGTATTTAAGAGTAATCGCAGTAATTGGTACTTCAGCTGCTAACTTGAACGTAAACCGGTATTTACGCCGTTCATACTTGGAACCATCTATGGGGTGTAACTGAGTTATTCCACGTCAAATCGAACAAAATAAGGCAAAAAATGACCTTGATCTCTCAGATTTTCTTGATTTTTTTTTTTTTTTTTTTTTTTGTTGGGTGTTTTGGAACAAAATATATTTGACCCGTGTTTCTTGGTTTTATATAAACAAATTTATTTTGGCAAATATTAATTTTTGAAATGTACCAAAACTCCCGTGCTCCTCACTCTTCGATCAATCATACCTCCGATTGCAATGAAGCAAATTATTTGATCTTTGGCTCAAATTAAAGATAAATTGCAGTATTTCGTGAGGTGTTTATTAGAAAATTTTATTAATTATTATTATATTTTATACGATTAAAGCTTTAAAGTTAGATAATAACATAGACTCGAGCATTTAAAAATCTGAAAAAAAAGCTAAAAATACAATGAAGTTTATTCAATATTCTCAGAAAAAATCAGAATGGAGTCTCTAATAGTTCAGTTGTAATTAACTTTACAAATCAATGCAGCGGAGTCGCGTGGCAGCGGTGCGGCTACCGTAACCTCTCACAATTATTGCCACCTTCCATTACGGCAACTGTTCATTACTTGAGGTTCCATGAACGTTACAAAGTACAGTAAGGAGAACACTGCTAGCTGACACTATTATATGTACACTATTAGCATCTTCAAAATGTTTTTAAAATATGCATTTTAAACTAATGTTTCCATACAACACACAGCTTTACCTCCTTCGTTGAAATAAAATTGTTTCACTAAAGCTTCAGTTTTTGACAAAGGAATGAAGGAGTGTAATTTTAAAGCACAGCTGGGCCCTTCGTTGTTGGCTCCTGACCTTGACTGGAAGTCCTGTTGCCGAATCCATAGCTTTCGTCTGTTTCATCAGCTCATATTGTATAATTCTGTGAATGAAACCATGCACAACATGGGGAGGGAGGGGGAAGGTAGTGATGTCTGTATGATCTCAGACAGTCTTGCTAATTCAAAGGTGCTTTTTAGTGCAGCGTGCAGTTGAAGACATAGGTCTTTGCGATAAGGAGTGAATATAGTGAATTTGTGAGACATTGATCATAGCGTAAATCAATTATGCCACCTGTACGTTCTAAATTACGGACCAAAACATTACACAGTCAGAGTAGAGAAATTATTTTAAATGTATGGACCTACATGAGGGAAGAAGCCAAAAGCAAAGAACTGCTTACATCAGAAGATTTTTTCAAAAAAATTCAAAAGTTCAAAAGCACGTATCAGTTGCCACAGGAGTATCAGAAAGAAGGATACATTTTTCTGCACGGACTGTACTGCCTTAGTAAGAAGTTATCTGACTAGCATAGCTGACGCGGCAATTCGCAGGCTGTCTGCAGTCACCTGACTTGTTACTCATCCGTGTGCGCTTGCAGGCCTCCAGAAAAAAACAATGTAGCAAATGCACTAATGCAAGCTCCATAGTTTTCAACATCTTATTTTATAGATGAAATGTCAGGGAATACGTTTGTATTTTTTTTTTAGATTTTTAACACATCGATTTAAATTCTATTTTTGGTTTTACAAAATATACCATTAAAAGAACAGTCCCAAATTTATGTGTAATAATGATTGATCGAAAGATGTTAAAAGTGCTATATTTAACCTTTCTAGTGCGCCAAACCCCAACTCTCAACTCTATATGGCCTTAGAGTAACAAGTGATTTTATATTACGGTGCGCGCAGAAATTGCTTAATTTCTAATAACAAGTAATTTAAAAATACGGAAATAAAAAAATACGAATCTCCTTATTTGATGCCTATTATTCATAAAAAAAATTTTGAACCTCCTACGAAACGTCGTGTTTTACGGGTATTCGATTTGACGTGGATTGACCCAACTGAGAAAGTGGTAAGCATTGATAATACAGGCTGGCGCGCGGGAACGGGCAATTTTAAAATGGCTCTAACGTAATCTGAACTGAGGTTTTTATAAACCACGGTCATCTGGAAGTTACAATCTTGCCATTTATTATTTATTTACGTCAAAAAAAAAAAATAAAAAAAAACCTACTGTTGGTGTTTTTAAACACACAAGCAATGTTTGAGAGGTAGAATTGGAACTGAAAACTTCAGTGCCACAGCTCGGATTTGAACCACAGAACCTCCGCTTACCAGGTGGATGCTCTAACCATTAAGCTACTGTGACAAGCTGCCAGAATAACATTGAATTCTCCAACCAATTCGTATTTCTCCCGCTAAACCACAAAGACAGTCTCACATAAGAGACAATTACCACAATGGTGACTTACTATTGTAAGGAGGGTCTGTGGTTCAAATCCCAGTTGTGTCATTGAATTTTTCAGTTCCAATTCTACCTCTCAAATTTGCCATTTATTATTTAGTAATAGCTAAAGGCTGGAGGGATGTGTCCTCGCATGCGATATAGGTTAGCAAAGTATGAATGACGTCAGAAATACAGCATGGCCATCAAATGTGCAAACAACTGCCACTAGAAGCAAGTGTCGCAAATAACATAATGTAGTACTCTGTGAGCTGGTGAAGCACTGTCTTGCAAGTGTATGCAGACGCAAGGTCAAGGTGTAGTATAACGCGACTGTTTTGTTTCTTCTCGCAGTGAGCTGTAGACGTGGAGTGATAGTGTTCATATAATGCTTGTAGGTTGTGCTGTAGTGAAGCGGTTTTCTTGGTCAGGCTGTATCTAGCTGCAGTTGTTTACATGCGTGAGTGATAACAGTAAAGTCCACGTGCAGTATACCTATGGAAACACGCACACACCTCCGGCAATTATTAATAGCAATCATTTCTTGAAGATAGCGTCCTGCAAGTGACCTCTGCGTGCACATTCCTTCAGTCGTGAATGCACGTTGGATGTAACTCTCTGCAACATCTCCATGCTGATTGATGCAATCTTGTCAGGAATCCTAGCCTTTAGTTCTGTTCAGCAAACAATCTGCCCAAAGTGCGGCGAGATAAACCTAATGAAACTTCATGTCACGGTGCAGAACACTGGATTTTGCTCAATGGCGACATTGACTGCTTCATAGGTTTCTGGCGTTCGAATAGTTCTTCTAGGTCCTGGATACTTCTTGTTCAAGGCAGAACCTGTTGATTCGAGTTTTTCAATCTATGTCTTTACAGCTTGGACTGAAGGAACAGGATTATGACGCTCAAGTTGAAACTGACGCTGAAATTCTCGTCGTGCAGCTTCATAAGAATCATTGTTTTTAAAATAAGTGTTTACTGCAAGAGCACGATGCTCTATTGGCCACTGCGCCTGGGCAATTGAAATGACAATGTTTCAGGATTAAAAGAGGGGAATACCATTCATTCCAAATCCAAATATGATTGAGTACTAATCAGTATAAAATTGCCTGTTTCCGGGCGCCACCTGTGTAATCATTTGTAACTGTTACCGAACCAGTTGGCTTCAATTCTAGAGATCGCAAACCAGATGCTGGTTGCGCCGTAGCATAAGCCGTTGATCACCAGCATGTCATGCGACATTCTATCGGTTTGGCTAAGAAGTCCAATCTAAAGCGCTACCAGTTGTCTCCCACGAAAAGTGGCGATGATATAAATTAGGAAACTACTTGGTACTGATGGCACAGGTGAGAAAACCTTATAACTGGTAGACGACGCCAATGACGCAGACTTTCGGGGCAAGCCTACCGGTAGGTTAAACGAAAAAGACACCGTTAAATAATAACCTCAAACGCGAATATCCTACCGACAAAAGTGCTCACAAGCATAAAGTAGGGCGCTTGGAATGGGAAAAACGCAGAAACGGTACAGAGAGAATTCGATGGTTCTCTTTGTGTTGCAGAACAAAACGGTTCCTTCGTATCAGTTTAGGTCCCAGTGTTAGGAGCCCCTGTATAAGGAATAAACCATTCAAAGGCTTGAAGAAATGGATTACACTAAAGAGAATATACCATAACCCCGAACACCCAGCAGGTTTCGCCGTACTCTCTATACTTAGGTCTCCGGCATCTCCTAAGCAAAGATACATTCTTTTCTGGAAATAGCTATACCTATTACAAACTGCTCGAAAACTCCACGTGGTTTAATCGCTAGCCAAACATTGACGATAGGTGGAAAGCCGACTTCTTAGCCTCAAGGGGCACAACGCACTCTACCGCGTACAAAGAACCCCCAAGATAATATCACCTGCATCTCACGGCTACGTCACATTATTTATCGTTATGCGAAGCATTGACTTTTTAATTGTTTGCTTTAGATCACCGTGCAAGGATGTGTCACTCCTTTTGCTAAATAATCTTAACCAGTTAACCAAAATAAAGAATGCAAAATGGCGTAGGAACGAAACACATGTTTACGCTATCGACCGTATAGGCTAAACGAGAAAGAGATAGTGAGTGCATTCAATTAGTCATGCAGAGTCTTATCAGAGTTAGTAGCCATACCTCATCGACTAGAGCAGAACATGCCTTTTGAGGGGGTTAAAATCTAACGGGAAAACTTCATGAGTGCCTAGGTTAGATAAATGTATAACGTATATTTGTGAGGAGATTTTCAGAGGATACAAATTACGGTATTCATTAAATGTATAGCAAAGCAGAACTTTATAAGGAAAAAGTAAATGGAATAGTATTCTCAGAGTAATATCAATGTTTGTTACTGCGTAGAAATAAATAAACATGTATGTAAATAAGTATATAAATACATTTACACATAAATAAATACATACGTAAATACATACATAGATGCGTAAATAAATAAAGTAGACCGTCTTCCCTCTAATTCAAACTATTATTGGTTAATTGAGCCTTACTAACCTATTGCTGACCATAGTAATACAACAGGAATATGGACAATATAACAGTTTTATTGTCATTGTAGGTATTGTCATATTCATGTAAACCATGTACATAACTATATTTATCTCTAGTTTCTGAACATGATTAGTCAATTATAACAAAAGAGTAATTTATTTAACCACAGAGATCTTTATTCTTACAAATGTATCATAATTGTAAATCACTATATACAAACATATATAATATATTACATTCCCCTTATTCTACTTAATATTGCTGTTTCCATTTGGTTTCAGTTATCGCCAGTTTTAAGCACCTATATAATACAAGTTTTCCTCGTCAGCATACATATATGACATGTTTTATATGTGTGTGTGTGTGTGAGAGAGAGAGAGAGAGAGAGAGAGAGAGAGAGAGAGAGATAGAAAGAGAGAGAGATTCTAAATATGCATTTCTAGATCGTTTTCAAAAAAATCAAATGCATCTTTCCCCCCCATATTGCTGTGTTGTCAAGCCACTACTCTCTGGGATAGCCATATCCTTCGAGTCCCAATTACAGGACTAGATCTTTTTTCCTTCCTAGACATTCCTTAATTCTAAACATTGCACCACATTTCGCAATCAGCAATTATGAACCTCAAAATATCAAATTTCCGCCTTTAGCCAAAGGATAAGCGTGACACTAGCGACAAAATATCCCTTCTCGCTTTTTTTCTTGATCTTCATTGTATTTACGCGGATTAATGCGACACTAGTGCCTAATTCTCACCTGGTGACAGATTTATCGTTAATCCGACTTTCTAATCCATAACGTCTGAATTCGGAACATGCGCTTTCCTTTACTTCTCTTGGATAGAATTTCAAGTTCTGGAAATGCTGCATAGTGTATGAATACCCTTTGGTGGTAGAATAGTCATCGATCGAGGTGGTCAGTAACCTGTTAGATAACAACAGGTGAAACTTCAAACTTGGTCTCATACATATATAATAACAAATGTTACATCATTGTCAGAGATTCCCATTACACGTACAGCAAAACGAGTCCAAGCTGGTGAATACGAAGATTCCTCGTGTCCTAGAATACCAAGATAACCTCTTTGGAAGAGACCTGTAGTCTGCGGCCTCCGAGAAAAATAATTACCCAATTATTAACATACAAATCGGTTTACTGACTTGTAATGTTAACAACCTCCTCTCTAACGAACTTGATTACAAGATAAATACAAAGGTAATAAACAGATATTTCTTACAAGAGGGTCGTTAGAAGGCTTTGTCACCCAGAAACTTCAACTACAGGATTTAGGCCATTTGGCCTGATGTGTCGTCAGTCTGACTTGTCCTCTGAAGATTGTCAGTAACTCAAGTTTCCCCTGGCCGCGTTACGAGCGCAAGGCAAGGTTAATGAACGAACTGCCTTCTTCTTAGAGCTTATAACCAGCTCCTCTGTATATAAACCCCACAGAGAGGGTTGTTGCTTCCGCTCTTTAAGCCATTACTAAACCCCTGGTAATGTATGCCTTAATGACCGTTGCAGTGTCTACCGTAACCCTGGAAATGGGCCCTCACTGACTCAATCGGAGCCAGCTGAACCCAGCTGAAGAGGTGTTACCCTATCACTCCGCACTTGGTTCTGGCTTGTGACAGAGAGAACCTGGTCTTCCAAATTGGCCCATAAAGTTCAGTTCGTATATCTATAGAATTAGAATGAAGTCGATTCAGAGATATGTTGTTGTTTGTAGTGTTTAACGCCCGCTTTTACTACTACGGCACCGCAGGCGGTGACACTGATGATACATGAAGATGGAGCACCGGTGGAATGAGATGGCGGGGGAAACCGGAGTACCCGGAGAAAACCCGCCCTGACGCCGCTTCGTCCACCACGAATACCACATGCGGGTCCCTGGGATCGAACCCGGGCCGCCTAGGTGGTAGGCGAGCGAGCGCGCTAACCGCTCGGCCACGGCGCCGCCTTCAGAGATATGGACCTATTTCATTACATGTACTTCTGCACTATTTGAGAAAGGCAATTAACGAAACATGCGATTGGTATCGTTATAAACAAGATGAATATCGCTGTGTTGTATCATGGTCATCTATGCATTAACATTGCTTGTAATAAAATTAAGGGTTACTACAAATGATTGAAGCGATTTCACATGCTTATTACAGGTGTATGTTAGACATATTGTCACCAAACTTTGCAGGCACACACAAAAAGTCAACGAGTTCTGTTTTGGCCTGTTACAAGTGCTATATATGTTCCCCCATACAAATTCTGCAAATGTGAAGCCTATAATCAAGTTCCCGCCAGACTCGTTGCAACATGCCGCTCTTGATTAGTTGAAAGGGGTCGTTGGTGCGAGCTCGTAGTCCGCGTTCGTTGGCTGGTAACTGCTAAAGGAAGCACATAGATTGTATGTTTATCATAGTCGCACAAAAAAGAAAGAAAATCGCCTGGAGTTATGTTGGGTGACAGTAGAGACCATGACAGAAATGTTTTATCTTTATGATCACCACGTCCGACCCATCAGTTTCTCAATATCATGTTTAAGAAATCCCAAACATGATGGAAGTGTGATGGAGCACCATCCTTTAGAAAGGTGAAGCTCTCATTGCTGTAGTTGATCTTCAGTTGTTTCGTAAATCGAACACAACGTACATGTAACCAAACCGCCAATGCAACACAATGCACGGCTGGGGTTAAAGAGTGGCAAAGTCCACATATAGTGGAAGGAGGTAAATCCAACCTCCCCTCTTTCGCAAACGTTGAACATCGCTAATCTACACCATAGACCCTCCACCATATTGCCTCGATCTATCGCTTAGTGACTTCTTTTTGTTTCCAAAAATGTAAGATCTAAAAAGCATTGCAAGTAAGCAGGGGAAGTATTTTATTAGTCCAAAAATTCGATATCGGAATTTCACTGGAAATACATATTTTGTGACTACCTAAATCAAAAGACGGTAGTTTTAGAAAAAAATCGGACGTGCTTCATTCACATGACTTTCTCTACTCTTGTACTAACCATTCTAACAAACTCTTTCCTATATCTTCTTCGTGCTAGTTGAGATAAACATTTGTACAAATTATCTTATTGCTTATTTCCTTGTAGGTGCAAGGGGAATACTAGAATACAGTAGCCTTTGAGCGATAGTCAAATCTTTTAAATCTTTGAGATCCCGTTTTCTTTGCACGCTTGACATAAAAAAATGAACAACGGTATTCCATTTCACGAAAGTTTTAAGCTTTGCGAAACTGACACAAATAACAAGGAGTATCTTCGAAATGGTTCAACCTACAAAAAAATTTTTTTGAACATAAATTGTGTGTTTTAGCGAGACCTACATTTTTTGTACAGTAAGACTTTGCCTATCTCTTACGGTTTACGAGTTATTCAAACGTCAGCCAGAAAATTCAAAACAAAAATTTAATTTTCCATACAAATATCTTAAACATATGGCATTTTAATAAAAATCTTTAGAGACATTTTAAATAAAATCAAAATTTTCGAAAAACTTTCCACGGAGAGGGTAGTTTAGGGTGGGGCTATCTTCTACAAACTCTGTCAAAAGGAACATCGTTATCCATTTTTTATATGTTAACTGTACAAAGAGAACGAAATTTGAAAGCTTTAAAAGATTTGACAATCGCTCAAAACCTACTATATTCTAATATTCCCCTTGCACCTACAAGGAACTAATAAGATAATTTCTGCAAGTGTTTATCTCAACTAACACGAAGAAGATACAGGAATAAGAGTTTGTAAGAATGGTTAGTACAAGAGTAGAGAAAGTCATGTGAGTTAAACACATCAGAATTTTTTTTTGGTGACTCAGGATGGCTGGGAATTTTCATTTTTTTTTCTTTTTTTGGTGAAATGCGATATCTTCTCTACCTGCTACATATGCACATGCTAGAGGAATTGAGGGTGGGAATAACAAACACTGATGTAATTAAGTCAAGAAATTTACTTTGCTAGAGTACTTCTATTTTAAGGGGGTGGGGTGGGGGTGAGAGGAGGCAGGGAGGAAGGAGGCTAGGTTAAGTTTTGGCAGTATTATGTTTCGCGTAGTTTTCTAAAAATGTAATAAGAGTTATGAAGAGCTTTAAAGCAAATTTGTAAAGCTTGGCTGTTTTGTAATTTATCACGTTTCCTTAACAAGCAGAGACGCCTGCTTGCAAGAGAATCAAATTATCTTTCCTAGAAAGCAGCAACTCAAGGAGAACGCCGAGATCATCTCATAATGTGTGATTAATCCGACAGAGTAATTCTGTGTCAGGTCAGGCTCTTAGACGTGTTCTCTGCCAAATATTTACACCATCTACTAATTTGTGAAACATACTAATGAGATTAATGTTAATATAACAGAATCAGCGATTGCGTTTCTGTTTTAAGCCAAGGATAGAAAAATCTGCACCATGTGCTAGCTTTAGGGCGTAAGATGCTTTGAAATTTGTTTTATACAACACATTAAAAATAGGGTTCGGGGAGGGGGGGGCAGAAGCTGACGTTATATTCGCATGTTTTTCGACCCATTCTTCAACAAACTATTCATACAAAGCCTTATTCTACTCTTCTACAGTGCGTTCGTGGATCAACCGGGCCGCTGTGCACACACGCAAGCGCACATATACACACTGTATTTTAAACATGCTTTTATGGTTTCATGAGACCTCAGAAAATGTGAAAACTCGACATCGAATTTTTGTGTAGATAACAATACTTTCTCGTATGTAAGACGTACACCCTCTAGGACTTCCAGGTGAGCGTCTGTGGTGAGAGACAGGAGAGATGGGACAACCAGGAACCATGGATCGATCTGTGGTCGGAAAGGAGGATGGGAAAGTTGATATGAATGAAGCCGAAGTGGACGAAAGGAGAGTTGATGATTAGGGGTCGAAGAGCGTGCAGAAAGCCGCAAGTTCAGTGAACATGGGTTCCATTGTTGCTACTCTCGCATGTACACAG
The DNA here is from genome assembly GCA_030765045.1 of Tenodera sinensis. Classification (NCBI taxonomy): domain Eukaryota; kingdom Metazoa; phylum Arthropoda; class Insecta; order Mantodea; family Mantidae; genus Tenodera; species Tenodera sinensis. The sequence goes on from CM060964.1 coordinate 347,054,927, forward strand.
CTGCAGGCATCTGTTTATACGTCGGCTGCGCGGTGCCGGTTACGTCATTCATTTTCCGTGTCCAACAAATCCATATCGCATGTGGCTACACGCCGTTCCGCGCTCTATTGATTGAGCAATTGGTGGAAAGAATGATGGAGAAACCCGGAGAAAAGCTGCCCAGATGCCTCTTCGCCCCTTCTCTCCTTACAAGAATATGTCCGCGAGGAATGTGTTTGATATCAACAGCTCTAGCGTTTTCTGAGAAATATTACGGCTACAGTTTCAACATATTGTGAAAAAGACAACAAAAGTTAGTCGGGTTACTTTTCTATCACATTGTCTTCTAAAATTTGACCACAAATACAGTTTTCGTCTCGTCGTTAACAGAGTCTACAGTCTTTCGGGACTATCACAACTCGGAACTGTTCTTCTCATAACCTTGCTCAGTCCTTTCATTGCCTTTCTTTACTTTCCCTGTCTCTCGTGCACGAATTACGGGAATGTACTCATTCGTGACGCTCGTTGAATCTTCTTACGACGACACACACAAGCACAGTTGTCACACTCACTGATACACCGACCGACTCATGTCTGTAAGTCAACTCTAAAACTTACTCCTCTGGTGTCGCTACATACTGGGCATGACGTCACACGGGTCTTTCTCGATTTCTACATACACATACGCATCAGAAATGACTCAGCTAGATCTCTCGCGAACGTTTCGGCACCCCTTTTGTTTCTGCCGCCTCGATTGTTAATAGTTACGTTCACACAGCAGCCTCGTGAGGCACCCCGGCCTTGAACGTTTTTGCCCGCTCGGCGGCACGGCAGGCACCTCGAAACAGCCCAGTCTCATCCGTCCCCCGTTGTGTGCCAGGCACGACGCCACAAAACCAATAACGTAGTTATAGCAACTTAAAATAAACAAAACACTGAACTTTTACAGGAAGGATTTGTAGAGGAAGGATAGAGAAGAATTTCAGTTTTGTATTTTAACGTTTGCCTGTATACTAGAAGACCCTAGTGTGCCTTAGGAGAACCAGTGTCTCCCACAGATAGCTACAGTGTTTGCAGACTTGCATTTGCATTCAGTTTGGAGTTGTTTGTATATGCTCGCGATACCATCATCTGGTCAGAATAGGATAGTGGGGTGCCTCAGGTTTTTCTCCCCCAATTTCAAATGGCTTCATTAAGAGAAAACGCTTACGGGCTTCTTTAGCCATAAAGCGCTCACAAATCCGTTTCAGAAGCTTTTATGGGACCTCAGTATTCCCTTTATGGGCCACCAGTGTATTACCTTCCTGGGAATGGAAATAGCCGGGATTAAGTGGCGGTGTTTAGTGTCTGGGACTATCACGACACCAAACAGGCGTAAACAACAATGGAGACGTCTCGACATTCAATTTACTTCCCGGCTTTTAATTAACGGTCATGGGTACAGAGGTCAAGTTTTCAACTTAGGGAAATGCGCCGGTAAAATTTGTAAAAAGTCTCATGTGTTGCACTCACATGAATTTATCTACTCCTGTACTATTTTCGCAAACTTATATCTTCTTCCTGTTAGTTGAGATACACATTTGTACAAATTATGTTATTGTTTATTTTCTTGTAGGTGCAAGGGGAATAAGCGAATATAGTAGACTTTGAGCGATAGTCTAATCCTTTAAACCTATAACATTCCGCTCTCTTTGCCTGACTAACATATAAAAAATGAACAACTGTGTTGCATTTGATGAAAGTTTGGTTTCCGAAACTGGCACAAATAACAAGCAATATCTCCGAAATAGTTCACTCTATAAAAAGCTTTATTTGGACATAGATTGTGTGTTTAAAGAGATCTACATTTTTATAGTAAGATTAGGTGTATCTGTTACAGTTTAGGAGTTATTCAAAAGGCATCCAGAGTAAACAGAACTACTTGGACTATAACCAGAAAATTCAAAATATACATTTCTTTTGTCATAAAAATATCTTAAACATGTGGGATTTTGTTCAAAATCGTTAGAGCCATTTTTGATAAAATCAAAATGTTCGAAAAATCTTCCATGTAAAGGGTAGTTTAGGGTGGAGGGATTGTCTTCAAAATCTTCGTGTCGCATCCTTGAAAGACGTTAAACTTAAATACCAACTTCTGTTTTTAACCGAATTTTCGTTTTTGAGTTATGCTGTCCACAGACTGACACACACGCACGCACGCACGCACGCACGCGCCCGCGCGCACACACACACACACACACAGATCTTTTTTTAAAAAATGCTTTGTATTCAGGAGGCCTCAAAACATACATTTGCGGTGAAATCTCGACATCGAATTTTTGAATGGAATACAATACTTCCTCTACTTACGTATTACAAAAAGTAAAACTGTTAATGTTTTGTGTCGCATACAGGGTGTTAATGAGCTACACCGAAATAACTCGAGGGATTGTAGATGCGAATGAGAGAAGTAATTTGAGATAGGCAATATTGGTCCGCGACTAAACATAACGCAGTTATATGGTGTTGAACGTTTTAATATCAGATGCTGATAAGTCGGTGTTAAAGCAAAGCCTGATGAAAAATTAGTTTAGAATGTTTTTAAAACTGCAGTCCAAGTATAGGAATGTCGATATCAGCAGCTTATCAGCGTTCTCAAGATTTAACGAACACAAATATCCCTCAAATCTCGAACTAATCACCTGACAGTGCGACACTGAACAACGATTAACTGCCTCTTTGCGTTGTGTTGCTACGCTAGAGGTGACTATTTAACAGCTCTTGTGGCTTGAGTCAAAAGCTGTTATCCCGAAAGTCATAGGTTCGCTTTCAGACATGCACTTAGTGTTTTCTCTTTTTCTTTTTTTCGTTTTATTTTTATTTTTTTTCCACACGAAGAAGAGCACTAACTTTACTATTATTTTCTTACTGGACTCACACTAGAAATCTTGGATAGGGTACCACAATCGTTCCTTCGCCGCTGTCAACTTTGCCTTGAAAATTGAGTTCACAATTTCAAGCAGTTCCTATAAAATGACGTAAAGACCGATCTATTTATACTTCATTCACCATTTAAACCACTTTGAAGTACAGTGTATGAATATAGAGCGGATTCAACATTTTTTTTTAGCAAGAATTGTGGTTAACTGCACTGATATGTTGAAATAAAATTGCTAAAAGTGAAACCCAATTTAAAGTCTAGACCAAAATGTTAATATGCTCTACTCAAAAGAAGGACAGAAAAGTTAAAAACGATGATGACCTTATACTCGAGTGTTAATGTTATAATCATTGTGCCATAGAAGCATGCTCTAAAACGTCGCTTCGTTTTCGTCTGTTGTGCTCTCGGATAGTTGATATTAGTCAGTGGCGTACTGACACTTTAGAAATTTATAGCCGTAGATTCGACATTTGAATAAACGGGCCATAAGTGTCCTATCTCAAACTACTTGATAATACCTCTATATTCTCTGGAAATATTTTGGTGTAGTACATTAGGGATGGATGGGTGGATGGAGGGATGGGTGGATGGAGAGATGGAGGGATGGAGGGATGGAGGGATGGAGGGATGGAGGGATGGAGGGATGGAGGGATGGAGGGATGGAGGGATGGAGGGATGGAGGGATGGAGGGATGGAGGGATGGAGGGATGGAGGGATGGAGGGATGGAGGGATGGAGGGATGGAGGGATGGAGGGATGGAGGGATGGAGGGATGGAGGGATGGAGGGATGGAGGGATGGAGGGATGGAGGGATGGAGGGATGGGATGGGATGGGATGGGATGGGATGGGCGGATGGAGGGAGCTAGGGAGCGCGGGAGGGAGGGAGCGAGGGAGCGAGGGAGCGACAGACGGACACTTGTACTAGGGAACTTTTGAATATGAGGCAGACACGCTTCCCCCGTACCACAGAGGTGGGCTTTTGTATAGTATTGTGTACCTGATAAACGTTAACCAGTAGCAAAAACGTACAAAAACACCACATAGCTATCTTTTAAACACAATTTGCACTTCTTCTTCTTCTTCTTCTTCTTCTTCTTCTTCAGATTACCCTCCACTTATGTAGGACTTACACCCCTAGGACTTAGAAGCCAGCCTAGGATCATACGCCTGGAGGGGAGCACAGGAACCTATGGACCGGACAGAGTGAAGACCTGGAAGCGCGTGGTCAGCCAAGCACCAGGTATGATACTGAGGAAGAGGGTGATATGAAATGAAGGCGAAATGGATGATTGGAAAGGTGATAATGGAGCAATTGGTGAAATGAGTGGCGGGGGAAACCGGAGAACTCGGACAAAACGCGCCCTAACGCCGCTTCGTCCACCACGAAGCTAACTGCTCGGTCACGGTGCCGCCACAATTTACACAAATAAGTATTTTTCCGCCACTAGCCAATTCCGTGGTGTCTCTTTATTGGTTCCAATTGTTGAATACTTTGTCATTGTTTTAAGTCCTATCAATATGTAATTGCTTCTCGGGATTGTATGGGAAGAGGATGACATTTACGCTAGTTCTTAAATATGTCAATATCGCTGTTTCCTTTGTATTTATAAGGACGTTTGCAATAAACCCATTTCTACAGAGGTTTATGTCAGTTAAAATTGAGTAGATAGAAGAATAAAGATTCGTTAGAATAGTTTGTATGCTCATTAATAAACGATAGAGTCAAAGAAACTCCTGTAAATCTAACATATCACTTTTTTCTTCTGTGATTTACTCGTTTCTTGCACTTGAAGCAACGACAGTTACAGTCATGGATGAAGGCAGGAAACGTGCGAGAGAATACAATGGCAAATACCTGCAGGCTGAATGGAAAAGGTCATTCTTGGTCACGATTTTCTGTCACATTGTTTCAGCGCCGCCTGGGGACTCCCGTTGTTAAGTCGCTGTGGTGGTTTACCCTTCAGACTGCGTTCCAACCACCATTCAGCACGTGTAGAACGAGGGTTTTAGTCTGAAAATTGAATTGCATTTAGTGCTACTGTGAGACTATACAGGGTGTTCCACGCGCACACTACATAGGTAGGGAAGGTATTGCACTCCACCAAGAAATTCGATAGAGATTTCACAGGAAATACACGTTTTGAGACTCCCTGAATTAAAAAGGAGCATATTTAGAAAAATTTCCTTGTGCCTGTGAACAGCATGGCTCCAAAACAGTTAAACGGTTAAATACCAAACTTGTTATTTATGTTCAGCGTCTTCCATGAATGCGACACGAAGATTTTAAAAAATATCCCCTCCCCAAATTACCGTTTACATAACAATTTTTTCGGAAATGTTCATTTTCGCCAATGACTAACGATTTTTATTTAAGTATCATATGTTTAACACATTTACAATATAATATATATAGCCTTTGAAGGGCTCTTCATTCTGGATAGCTTTGCATAACCGGCAAGCCGTAAGATATGCAGAAAATCTTTCTATACCAAAACCCAACTTTTATACCACAATTTTTATGCTGTTAACCATTTCTGAGATATTAGTTATTGGTTTGAATTCTGTAATAGTTTTACTTTTCTGAACTGCGAAATCATTCTTTTTCTCCTGCAAATCAAACGGAATTTCAAAGCAATAGCATAGCGACCAGCTCTTGAAAGATTTGAATATCGGTTAGAGGTAGAGATAGATTAGGTAACGCAGGGGACACCTAGCATATCTACCCGCAATTGGATCTTTTGTGTGTACATTCCCGGAAGGAACAGATGAGATGAACCACAGAAGACGCATGGGCGGCAGGACTGGATAACGCAGGCGGCAGAGACGCAGTTATGTTAAATTTACTGGCTTGACCACTCGTCTGGGAGGCACCCGCGGCGACCTGCCCAAACCACAGGAGGGTGGCTCAGACTCTCCCCTCCAGCGGGAACCAAGGAAAGCTGGGCTAGGCAATGGAGGCTCGTATGACCACCCTCTGACGGATCCGACAAGCACTTCTAGCACGGAAGCCTATGCGGCATCTGCCCGCTGTCGACCGACTCCCAGCCTAGGAGACTATCGATCAGGTGTACCGTATTCCCCTATCCGTATTGTTTCTAAAAATAAATACATAATAAAAACAATTCTGGAAATGTGTGTAGAGAAGATCATATGAATGTAGCACAAAAGATATTAAGTATACGCTCTCTAAAACATGTCCGAATGTTAACGACCTAAAAATAAATTCTTTAATAAAAATTCGGATGTCGGTGAACAATAATGATTGATCATAATAGAGAGCGGTTTTTAATTGCTTGGGTCACAAAAATCACGTAACACAAACAATAGCAACGTGTTTCGTGAGCTCTGATTGAAGGTCAGGGCTGAAACTTTCTAAACATAGAGTTGCACTATACAGTCGTGTTCACGTTAGAAGTGTATACTTCAGAATTAAAGATCTGTTAACATTAAGTAATTTCTTGTAATACAGGAATAACATAAATACGTTATTAATCACATTCCCACATCTACCGATGTGGGATTTTTACCCCCGCTGGGAGGTCTGGCATGGGATGCACTCAGCCTATTTGGGTCCCTAAGGGACCAATTGAAGAGCTACTTGGTTAAGAAATAGCAGCCCCTGGTCAAATATTCCGCATAACTGGCCGGAAGGAATCAGGGCGCTGACCACTTCCCATCTCCAGGGTTGCACCACACTCATGACGCCTGTAATGGACAGAGGTGGGGGACGCAGCGCTCGGGCGCTAGACCTTTGCCCGGATGGGCTGTTGTGTCACGAGGTTGCGGGTTATGGTTTAACAGTTGTACAACATTATAGAAATTTTCTTTCAGGTGAACAGGACATACCAGACCATTCCCAGAAAATTGTGTATATAAATTTGATTTTTCGTATAGATATGTTGTTTTAATCACAATTTGTAGGCCATTTTTTGTTATTATCAAAAATTTCCGTCACATAGTTTGTGATTTACACACACACACACACACACACACACACACACACACACACAAACACGCGCGCGCGCGTGTACATACACAGGGTGTTAGAGGTATAGGTGTAGGCATTTGCACTGGCAATTGAGGACTGTGCAATAAACAATATTACTTTACTTCTTAAAGAGTAGTGCGTTTTCACGTTGGTTAGTACCTTCAAGTAAGTGTGCCACAGAAAACATGACACAGAGAGACCAGGGATCGCAATAACGAATGTTGTACCGGAACGGATGCTTTATACGGCAGGTGTGGTTCATTTTGTGCCGCAGTTGCAACCAAGCAGAAAACATCAGATAGTAAATTATTTGGTGTGTTTGTGGGAAAAACTGTTAGACCAAGAGTAACAACAACTTATACACCGAAGTGGATACATATTAAGGTACCAATTACCAAAATATCTGTACTTACACACCTATACGCATTTTTTCTGAAAATGTTTTCATGAATTCAGAATAGCACAAAACATATGATAACATCTCGATGTAAACCTTTCGCGTGGAATACGCTATTCTCGTACCTTGGTTCATCGAAGGCAAAGTAATAAAAATTCATACCTAGTGCATGTAAATTGTATAACGTAAACCTGGATATAGTCCTTGAATGGCCTTCAGTATTCAATACACAACAGCGCTCCATCAGTTACGAACTACTCAATAATGCAGTTTTAATTTCAGGACTGGAATTAGCGACGAAGTTGTTATACTTTTGTTTGTTTATATTCATGCTTCATTTAACACTGTAGATAGTCTGGTGCTTATAACAGAGAGGTGCAATAATTGCTTTAATTTAGTCTAGCCGTTTCGATTACTTCCAACGTACACGTATTTGTTATGTGAATTATATGTTTGATTTTGGACAAACCCCTCCACACACAGAAGCAGTGAGGTTGAATGCTTGAGAAACGCAAAACTCAACGGGATGTACAAAACTTGCGCAATTCCCAAACTGAGGGTCCTAAACTGCTAGAAATCGAGTTGGAAACAACCATATTAGGGATAAAAAATTCAACTCCCTAAAACAAGGTTGGAAAAATCGCATATCAATGACAAAACCAAACATATTGTGACAAAACGACAAAATTCAGGCCAATTACTTTTTGCTACCATTTTATTTTCCTCTAAGTGAATGCACAAATACACAGTTCCATTTTACTGACGTTAGCACAGTCTACATTAATTTCGTGATATTACAAACCACAACTGTTTTATTCTCATAGCCTTGACCCACTCCTTTACTGTTTCTCTTTACTTTCTCTGTCTCTCATACACTAACTCTGATGATACACTCACTCAACACTCATTAAAACTACATTTCAACGCCACGTATCATTCAGAGCTGTCTAGCACTCAGTGGTGCACTGACCGACTCAAAACTACCTGCCTTCACGCGCTTCGTAAGCGTTTTATACCGGCGATGACGTAGAGAGATCTTTCTCGAGCGTCTACAAACAAGCCGGCTGCCGGACACGCCTTGAATGCTCTGTAAAACCGTTTGTGTTGACGCTTGATTGTTGTTAATCACGCGTTCGCGCGCATGAGTGGTGTGAGGAAGCCTGACCTTGAGTGTCTGTTACGCGCCACGCCAGTGGGGTGGGGCTGTCCGGCCCCGGCCGTTCTTTGTTGTCTTGCCACTGCCGTGGGCCGGTGTCACAGTATAATAATAATCGCATTAAAAGTGTTCCTTCTAACCGCTTTGAATTATTGAGAATATACGCATTTTGTTTAGGAATGTTTACAAATGAAGCAAGGAACAACAGTCAACATTTTGCTTCTACTTTCAATTACGTCTATTTAGAATTGTAAAATTACCGTAGGAAACTGTAGACTATCATACGTATGATGTAGACTACGGTAGTTTCTCCAATAGAATTGGCTAGTCAAGAACCTACCCGCATGACCTGTATGTTGCATACCTATCAGGCAATAATTCCTATCCATTGCGTTGTTTACGTTTTTTGATCATGTTTTACTAGATTCCCCTGGAAACCTGAAGCGTTGAACTTTGATGCTTCTCGAAACTCAGACTATGTGAAGGGCCGCTTGAATCAAAAAGCATACTTTTTATTTTGATCACAGTGCTTGGTGATCATTATGTTTGAATTTCTCGTTCAATTTCTTAACTGGTAGTATTTTGTATTATGTTTCTTTCCTTACCAATACTACAGATAGTGCTACCATTTACTGCGTCATTTTGGTGCTATACCAAAACTACCCAACCGTAGTTTGGTAGAGTGCAACTGTATATCCATTAGACAACGTCTGGGGAGATAGGTGACTAAAATAATTAAAAATACTTTTAGTAAAACACTAAATATTTCTTTACCTATTGCAGATAAGCTCAACAAACTTTACATGCACTGCCTGCTACTACACGCAATACAGGAATTGCTGGCTGATAAGATTAATAATTTTATAAAGAAATAATATCGAGATAATTACAATAAATCATTTCCATGTGTTAAATTCAATGCGTATTGTCACGGACAAGGGTTATACTTTTGTCATTAGAATTAAGGTCATTGGAAACTTCGTTGTTGAGGATAATTTAGTTTTGTTGTTATTATTATTATTATTATTATTATTATTATTATTATTATTATTATTATTATTATTGTTATTATTATTATTATTATTGTTATTATTATTATTATTGTTATTATTATTATTATTATTGTTATTATTGTTATTATTGTTATTATTGTTATTATTGTTATTATTGTTATTATTGTTGTTATTGTTGTTATTGCTATTGCTATTGCTATTGCTATTGCTATTGCTATTGCTATTGCTATTGCTATTGCTATTGCTATTGCTATTGCTATTGCTATTGCTATTGCTATTGCTATTGCTATTGCTATTGCTATTGCTATTGCTATTGCTATTGCTATTGCTATTGCTATTGCTATTGCTATTGCTATTGCTATTGCTATTGCTATTGCTATTGCTATTGCTATTGCTATTGCTATTGCTATTGCTATTGTTATTGTTATTGCTATTGTTGATTTTATTGTTGTTTTTCTTAAGTAACTAGCAGCCAGTTGCTACATTTATTACTGCCACATTATTACAATTATAAATATCACTAGGCATTCAGCCGAGGCTCTTCGCCAGTCCTATTCAATTACACGAAATTTATAACAACTTTAAAAATAAAAAAAAATTGCTTTATATATCATTCAAATTGGTATATTTTAAACCTTTTAGAAAATTCATGTGGCTCGGAATTAACCCAGATTCTATTCCAGACCATGCAAAATGGTAATACTACTATCAGCTACTATTATTAATGACTCATTCATTATTTTTACCACTTAAAAATCCCACATTATAATTCTCAAACTGTTTGCACTACATATGTTGGGGTTAAGCAATTAGTTGTAAGTCAGGGTAGCTAAGACATTTAGGGCTTTAGTGAACTAATTCAACCAGAAATCCACTAGCTCTAGGCCCAGGTAACCAGAGGTCGAATTGTGTGCACAAACACACACATTTGGATTTGGATTTGGATTTGGTTTAAGGGCACTCAACTTCTAGGTCATCAGCGCCCTTAACAGACTCATGGCAATAGCCAGATATAAATTTCACTCAAAAAATAAAAATACTAGCAACAAGGAAAATTTACAAAGGTAAAAATCAGTGGCAATAGCCAGATATGAAACAAGGTGATAAATATGTCCAAAAGCAGAAACAGATAATTAAAAAATTTAAATCCTCAAATTTATATTACACTGCGCTAAAAAATTAAAAACTCTATCAACCGCTGTTTTGTCGTCCGCTAGGACCTCTGCAAGTCTGGCAGGCAGCTGCAGAGAATCCCGAAGGTGCGCTAGAGAGCAACACTCTAGCAGCACGTGGCGAACCGACAAACCGTTGTCACACAGCGGACATAGAGGCGCAGGGTCCCTTTTAAATAGGTAACCGTGCGAAAAATTGCAGTGCCCTATTCTTAATCGAGCCAAACTAACCTCCTCGCGACGAGATGTGCGACAGGAAGTTACCCAGTGTATCGGAAGTTCTTTCACTTCTCTAAGCTTATTACCGCGGAGAGCTGACCACTCGTCATGCCAGGACGACAGCACCGCTCTCCGCACTTCAAGCCTGAAGTCTTCCGAAGTAACACGTGAGATGGCAATACTAGGTTCTGTAGTTGCCGTCTTTGCTGCTAAATCTGCCATTTCATTCCCAGGCAAACCTACGTGACCAGGAATCCATGCACACACCACGTCAACACCAGAAGCGTGTAAAACATGGAGGGCATCCTGGATACGTTGTACAATAGGGTGGGGGTTGTACAACTGACAAAGGCTCTGCAGTGCACTAAGGGAATCACTCAAAATCAGGCAGTCACCTAATTTACGACGGCGAACATACAAAACGGCTCGATAAATTGCATAAAGCTCTGCAGTAAAAATGGAAGTGCTATTTGGAAAACCGAATGTATATGGTTCGGTTCCATAAACATAAGCACATCCAACACCGTTCGTGTTCTTTGATCCATCGGTGTAAATATATTGACGGTCAGAGTAGCCTGACAAAAATTCTAAGAAACACGTGCGGATACTTGAAATAGGCATCGTGGACTTCTGGTGTACGGTCATTCCAAGATCTACATGGGGCGTACCGGATAGCCAAGGGGGGTAAAGTCTCTCGCCCTTGGCGAACATCACAGGCAGTTCCACTCCAAGCTTCACTAGGAGCTCTTGGAAACGGAACCCCGCAGGCTTAGGATTAAGGGAGCTATTTCTATATCGTTCTCTTAGCGTGGTGGTGAAAAAAGAAGCGAACGTTGGGTGCTTAGGCATACATCTAAGCGCACAACCATAATTTGCCAAGAGAATCTCACGCCGATATTGCAGAGGAGGTTCTGCGGACTCGGCGTAAAGGCTCACCACTGGGCTTGTTGGAAAAGCTCCTGTTGCAATGCGGATGCCCCTATTGTGGACCACGTCTAATCTTCTCAGCACAGATGGACGTGCTGAGGAATAAACAATACACCCATAGTCTAGCTTGGATCGGACTAATGCGCGATATATTCGCAACAAAATTGTCCGATCCGCTGCCACAAACACACACAGATAATGTTCTGAAAATTAGAAAACAAACAGAATTCTTGAAGTTTACCAATTTACATAATGAAGAACTGTCTTTAATTGGCGACTGGAAATGTTTTAATTTTGACAACGTAACGTAGAAACTTTGGTGGGGGTGTTTTTTTTAACGTCATCCGACGTGGTGTCATATCGGACGGTGAATGAAATTGGTGGAATGTTGCTGAAATGAGCCCGTCTTCTCAGGATAAGGAAAAACTTGGGAAAAAACCTTATCCGGATAACTTACCCTAAGCGAGATTCGAACTCGCGACCTCTTGAACGTCAGGCAGATACGCCAACCATCACGCTACTGAGGCGTGAGGGGTGGTGCCGATGTAGGTGCGACTTTAGTTGATAAAGGAGCTTACATATCTAACATTCGTGTCCTTTCGTCTGTGTCTTACAGAAATGTATTACTGTGATCGATTATCCGTAGTCTATAGCGCCTGAAGACCACGCTCGTGTTATGCATACTTGGCGGTTGCCACAAGAGGACTATTCGATTAACATTTCAACTACTCACGGCCACTTAGATTTCTCATTGCTATTACGGACGCAGTTATTTTAAACCGTAAGTTTATTGATACTTCAGAAGTTAGAATATATAATACACTTAAATATTTATATTTTCTCGTGCCAAGATTTAGAAATAGTTTCATTCTACATCCACAAATAGCCGACAATTCGCTCAAAACAGCTCATTTTAGCCTCCATTAAAATTTATCATCCAACTTAACTTGTGTTGTCTGTTCTCCCACCACCCATGCATACCGTGAGAAAAACACCCATAGCTCAAAACTTTAGCAGCTGGCAGGAGATTCATCAAACACCAAGATATTGGAGACCGCATCAAAATAGTGACACACTAAGGGAGACATAACTAGAGGGCGGAAGATTGTGCAATAAGCCACAAGTTTAGTACATATGATTTCTACTGTTGCTACTCTCGCATGTACACAGCTACAGACGTCTACTGATGCGCGTGTATATACGACGGCTGCGTTATGTCATTCATTCTCCTATACAACTAACCTGTATCCCATGTGACTGCACGCGGTTCCACGCTCTACTTATCACACAATATAAATTATGTGTATGTCTGATACGTATGTCCTATAAATCAGCTGTTTTTATCCCGAGATTATATTTTTACTGTTGTAACCTTTTTTACTTTCTCTACTACGTACAATAAAGTAGAGGAAGTATTGTATTGCACCCAAAAATTCCATGTCGAGATTTCACCGGAAATAATTATATGCTTTGAGGCCTCCTGAATCCAAAAAAATCATTTAAAAATGTGTGTGTGTGTGTGTGTGTGTGTGTGTGTGTGTGTGTGTGTGTGTGTGTGTGTGTGTCTGTGTCAGTTGGTCTATCACATGGAAAATGTTTCGAAAACGTCTATTTTCTTGAAAATGGCTCTAACGATTTTGATTAAAATGCCATATGTTTGAGATATTTTGATGACAAACCAAATGTATATCTTGAATTTTCTGGCTATAGCTATTGTAGAGTGAACCATTTCGGAAATATTCCAGGTTATTTGTGTGAGTTTTAGAGAGCTTATACTTCTGTCAAAAGGAACATCATTATTAATTTTTTATATGTTAACCGCGCAAAGAGAACAAAATTTGAAAGCTTTAAAAGATTTGACTATCGCTCAAAGCCTACTGTATTCCCATATTATCCTTGTACCTACAAGGAACTAATAAGATAATTTGTACAAATGTTTATCTCATCTAGCACAAAGAAGAGATAGGAATACGAGTTTGTGGGAATGGTTAGTTCAAGAGTCAAGGAAGTCATGTGAGTGCAACACTTCAAGTTTTTTACTAGAAACGATGAATGACACATCTTCGTAATTTAATACAGAGAGTCTTGGTAGATAATGTGTTATTTAATGTGAACTAGAATAAATCCCATAGTTCAATTATAGATTACAGAGAAAAAAATTATAATTCAAGGTAAAAACGTGCCTGAGCATATTTGCTTGTCCATATTATTCAAGATATAGAGGTTATTGTAAGTGAAAATAAGCAGGAAATGTGTTGAAATGTCCCTGCAGTTTCACTACGATTGCGTATTGCTTTCAAGAAAAGGGTACACAAAGAATATGTAATTTTGAGAAATTCAATTTTAAGCAGAGGCGTGCCAGGCATTTAATTGACGAACTATATCCATTCAAGACCGTAAATAACATTGCAACCATGGAAACTTGTGTATTATTCTGTTAAGTAAGAATTGCACATTTTAAATGGCTATCTGGGGACTTCAGTCACCTCTCCCCCTTAAGCAACAAAGAACATTCAACGGTTAACTTCTGTCTTTCTGTTATAATGGTTGTTGGCTTGTAAACCATTGGTATGGCCGTAGATGCTTGTCGGTTCTTGGAAATTTGATATGTAGCAGTTTTGCTAGTTGAATATTAAATATTTACTAGTGGTTCAACCTCAGGTTCATTACCTCAACTTTCTGAAAGTTTAATGAGACGTGGATAGCTGCCACAGCTCTGGAGCTGCCGTACAAGAGTTCGACTACTGATGTTACATATAATAGCAGTAAAGAAGTCTGTCTCACTACAACTTCCTTTCTATTTCAAAATATAACATTGTGGAGAACAATATGGGTCAATATTAAGTGAACTTGAGAACAATTTATAATTCTTACAAGGGACATTTCATAAGTGTGTATGTACATGATGTGTCAAAAAACACCAACAACGCTTAGTATGTTGTTTTGGATGGCAAACTGATCGGTTTTCAAATACGAACCCCTGTCCAGAAATGTACAGTTTGGAATTGTGAGATGGGCGTACGTTCACATTTCATCAATAAACCCAACATCGAGCAATCTACATTACAAATGGGCTTCAAACTGTGTACCTCCTACGTCATTGCAGAGGCTATATCGGCGGTGCTGAGCCTTATACACATGACACAATACGTGCGTTTGTCTTTGAAGATTTTCAATTGCTTCGTGGACCCAAACACTAAATTCCTCCGCTTTATTTATTGTAAAAGAGAAACAATTTTGTATGTTAGTCATAAGGTAGCGTAAGAATATTTCGTGCATAAGATAAAGGAAGGCGATAAACCTAAAGATTGCGTAATTTGCCTAACCACAGTAGGTGACTGTGGTAATTATTGTATGCAAAACATGTTTAATATAAACAATATAGTTAATAACAACGTAGAAATCATTACTAGCGCGTAGGCGAAACGAAACCACCACTGAACTTGTATCAAAACAACCTTCGTCACTTGACAAGGGAATGTTGGGTGAATAAGGCAAGTTCAATCGCTACCTCTCCTCTCGTGCCCATGCCTGGTGTAGTTTGTAAACAATTGAAAGGTTAAAGACAATCTAATAGGTCCACTTACAGTTAACACACTATATGTAAACAAATGACAAACGAAAATAAGTATTCATGGCAATACATCGTCATCTACTTGACCTAAGCTTCGGGTGCCATAGTATGACGATTGTCGCTTGTCACTCGACGTTATTTGTTATTCATGTATATTTTATGGGACACTGGGAGTGAAATTTGAAAGTTCCACATTTTCTGATAGATTTTTCTGAAAGTTTTACTGTGTTTGTATTTATATGAGAATAGGAGGTACACCAAATTTCATTAAAATTGGATAATTCGTTTATGATATATAAATTATTTTATGAATTTAATAGGCACATTTTCAAAATAGAGCTCGCGTCTATTGACTTTTCAAAATAGAGCTCGCGTCTATTGACTTTTCAAAATTCATTTATATTGGCAGAACTGATACACTAAAACATGAGTAACAATTGTATTAGAGATATTTCAAATACGTTTGCTGATTATGCTGTACATATTTTTTTTAATAACAAAGAAAATTTAATCTTAAAAATTATTGATTTTTTTCATACAAAAAAAAATGTTTTTGGAATTCATGTTAATGATAACACCAATATTGAATCATAGTTTTGTTTAGCTGCTATTTATAAATACTTTTGGAAATTTTCATTGAATTTGAAGCAAAACTCGGGCACGACCTACTTTTGGAATGTGCAGAAATGTAGTTTTGAGATAAACAGGCTTTTATATAGGAGCATCCTGTGTACGTCAAGGGAAGAGCACTGGGCCGTAATGGCCACATGGAGTGGGGGAGATGAAAAATGTTAGCTGATCCAAATGCACAGGTGTTCCAGGAACATTTTAAGGTAAAAAAACAATTTTCGACTTTTTGACAATTTTGACCAAAATTTCACTCCCAGTGTCTCTTAAAACGGCTGGAGGTCGTTAGTATCGTGTTGCGGGAAATTTGGAAGTGACATTGGGTTTTGAGCCTGCCGTAGTAAAATTGCCTTTTTGATGTCTCTAAAGAAACGCAAGGCTATTGGCTAGGTATTACCTAAACGTAAATGTTGGAATAAACCGTCAAACTACGGACAACACCGGGTAATTCAACTAGTAATAAATAAATAAAATACAGCGTTGGGATGCCTGTAGTGCGGGGGCCTATGTATAAATGTGCCTAATGGGCTGCTATACTATTCATCCGAATGCTATGAAAATTGGCATATCTAAATGTTTTTTCATAGAGGAGGCTTCTATGCTATCCATTTTACTGTACAACGTATTATATTCACATGGTTCTCTCTACTACCTTTTCTTTTACGTAACACACCCATATGCCCTTCTCTACTTGCCGTTCAAAATACAATTCATAGAATTTCCTACGATTAAAATGGAAATACAACGTATTACACTCATACGATTTTCTCTACTCACTTCTGTTATGAAACACAACCTACATTCCTTTCTCTACTCCTACTTCTACAAACAATTTATATATATATAAATTTCTATATGTTTGAAACAGAAATGCAACCTATTGCATTCACGCGGTTTTCTCTACTCACTTTTCTTTTATGTAACACATTTACATGTAATTCTCTTCTCACTCTTTTACAAACAATTCATACACTTGTCTATATCGAAATAGAAATGGAACTACTACATTCATACGGCTTTCTCTACTCGCTTTTCCTTCTGTGGTATTTGTGGTTGTTGCCATAGTGTCTTCCTGGTGTTATTTATTTATTTCTCTATTTATTGCTTATCTTTTAGAGTATTCTAAGATTCTTAACTAAATATTTGTTTAAGTGTGTTAAGTAATATATTTTAAATGTCTCCAAAGAAGCATAAGGCAAGTGCAACCGAAGTCCGAAAGTTTTATGGATAAACTGTCAAACCACCGGCAACGCCGGGTATTTCAGCTTGTAATAAATAAAATAAACCGTTGGGATCCCCTAAGTGCAGGAGCCTCTTATTTGCTAGGGGTAGTTCAGTTTATTACTCACACGGGGAGTCAGTCCACGTGAGTTTGAACGATTTGTCTCTTTAGAATAACGAGGTTGTTGGTGGTTCGTTTGTCCCATTACCTATTTGCCTATTCACTTCATTTCTACTTCTGATATGATCTTACTTTAAGATTCTGATGAGAAAATGTCTGCAGGATGTTCTGCTATCCGGAGGGCAAAGGGGAGACAGTAGAACATGACTAGCTCATGGTGATGTCATAAATACATCTACTATTCCAAAGTATGCAATATGGACCTCGCAAAATACATGATGCTACAGCAAAAAATATTTTTTCGCGTCACAAGTCAGTGTTTTATTTTCTCTACTGCGTATAGTGAGCAGGGAAAGTATTGCATGCGACCCAAAAATGCTATGTTGGAAATATGTTTTGAGGCACCTGAATACAAATAATCAGTTTTAGAAAAAGTTCCATGTCTGCCTGTCTACATGGGCTATAGCCAGAAAATATACGTTTCATTTGCCATTTTAGCCAAAGTCGTTCGAGGCAGTTTTGAGAAAATCAAGATTTTCGAAAAATTTTCTATTTAAAGGGTAATTTAGAGTGGACGAATTTTCTTCGAAATCCTTGTGTCGCATTCCTGAAAAATACTAAACCTAAATGCAAACTTTGATTTTTAACCGACTTTTCGTTTTTGAGTTATGCTGTTCACACACACGCACACACACACACACATACACACACATACACACACATACACACATACTTACTTACCTTTTATTAAAAATGCTTTTAGGGGTTCGGGGGGGGGGGCCTCAAAACATATATTTCCGGTGAAATTTGACATCGAATTTTTGGGTCGAATACAGTACTTCCACTACTTACTATACGTAGTAGGGAAAGTAATAACTTTATCACACCCCAACGTCGCAGTAAGGGCTGATGATATACCCATAATGACCTTGATACTACTGCAATTTCTTGAATACCTCAACCTCTAGGTCTTTGTTTCAAAATTGAAACATTGCTTTAAATCACTAAAAAAATTGTGAAATTGTGATTTTCACTTCACGTCCTTCCAGAGCTTTACCTCCTATCACTTTGCAATCAGTTTCCACAGCCTGGAAGCCTGCAGATGACAGAATTTAATACCATTGCATTGTCGCTTCACCTGACAATTCCAAATTACACCTGGCTTATTCCAGATTACACACGCCCTTCACGTGCTCAACCGATGTAGTGGCATTCTTTTTTTACCTTCTGTACGAGTTATCTAACAGTAATTAAAGGAAATACTACGCGTATAGCATCCAAAATTGACACCGAGATTTCATCGGAAATGCACGTTTTGAGACTCCCTGAACACAAAATTCCGTGTGTGTATGTGTGTGCTATGCATTTTATTTGTCCTGCAAATATGTTAACGGACCCTGTGACTGAAAGATGACCGAAAAATTTCAAATTGTACATATAAATTTTTCCCAAAGGTTCAGTAATCGGTTGAGTGTGACGTTTTAGATTCCACACGATTTGAGTGCCATGTGCGCTACATTTAAAACCCCCTTTTTGTTTAAATTTTCGGCAGCATTTGAACAAAAATGGGCCAAAAGGGCTCAAAAACAATAACATTCAGCGGAAAGAAGTGGTTAAGCTATGAATCTGAGGGAAGGTGTGACACATGCAACAGGCCGGTTTTAGGCCAAACAATCTGACTCAGGATCTTGAGGTACGTTGCAGAAAAATAGGTCTTTCTCGACCTTATATTTTTAATACACTATCTGCTCCATGCACATTGAATATTGTGCTACGCCTCTAGAATTCTTCCTCTATGTGATTAATTTATTTTATAACAGAAACTATCTTCTTCTCAAAGGTATTTTCAAATTAAAGACACTGTCTCCTTGGAAAGCATGTTCTCTTTTAACTCCAAAGTGTTTGTACTGATACGCAGTGCACTCAGCCTCGCCAGGCCTCTATTGGGCCAATTGGGGAACTACTTGATTGAGAAGGAGAGTCCCTGGTTACGAAAACCGTACATACAGGGACCGGGGTGCTGAACCACGTCCCACCCTCCGCTAGTACATCACACTCATGACGCCTGTGGTGGGCAGAAATAGGGAATGCAGCGGCCGGGTGGAAGGCTTTGATCTGGAAAGCAATGTTGCGTAGTCCGGTTATTTAGTGTGTGTTCTTATTCAGGTATCCTAAATAATGTTTAATCTTTTAACAATTTAGGAAACGAAATTAGAAGATAGTTTCTATCTTCTATATGTAAAGGATTTATGTGTTATGTGAACATTCTGTAGTTTTTATGCTATTAAATAACTTTGGGACTACGAGGCCTAAAGTTGGTAAAAAGGTTTGAAATTTCACTTAATTATGTAAAGATTGCTGCACCTGTCCGACATAGAATCTTTCCACCGCCAAGGCTGCCTATAAGTAAAGGGCGCAGGATTGTGCAATAAGTCATATGTGTTCTACTGTTGCTGCTCTCGCGTGTACACAGCTGCAGAGGTCTACTGATGTGTGTGGGTGTGGGTGTGGGTGTGTGGGTGTGTGTGTGTGTAGGAGGGTGTGTGTGTGTGTACGTACGTACGTACGTACGTACGAAGGCTGCGTTACGTCATTCATTCTCTATGTACAACTACCTTGTATCGTATATTATTGCACGCGGTTCCGCACTCTACTTATAAGCTACGCAACATTTCTGACACTTGGAAGACTGACGGGGTTAAGGAAGTCAGACGTTTAGCTGTTTCGCGTTCTTTTGCATGAATATGCGGGGGATTTTCGTCGGTTATTTGGGATAGACGGGACTGTAAAAATTACAATTATAAGGGATAGAGGGGAGGAGTCACTTTAGAAACTCTAGATTGTTAGACCGTTACATAATAAACGGATAGGCAAACGAAAGTAATTCATTACTGGAGTTTAAAATGCTGAGCGTGCAACGTTGAGTAAGCCAACTGGTTAATCATATAAAGGATAGTTTTGAAAATTATTCTGTTATTTCCCTAAAAGATGTCCTGAGAATGTCCTCAGAAGTCCTCTTCATTCTGACTGACTTTTGCATAACTGGTAAACCGTAAGAGATAGACCAAATCTTAATATACAAAAAATATAAATCTCGTTAAAGCACACAATTTATATCAAATAGATCTTTCGTGGAGTAAACCAATTCCGTGACATTGCTTGTCGTTTGTTTATCCTTTCCAGTGCTTAATACTTTTCTGAAATGGTAAGTCGTTATTCGTGGTTTTATGTCCCGGATATGCAAGGATAATAGAATTTCAAAGTAATTGCATGGCCATGAGCTCTTAAAATGTTTAACTATGGATTCCTCCTATCGATTACGCCTAATATAAATGGATGAGGGTGTGGCTAGTCTTACTAAACTTGTACACTATTGTTTAAATAACAATAGCATTATGTAACAAATAACCATTATAGAGAACGAATATAGTTGTATGATTTAGAAAGTATTCTTCTGCTTTGGTTTTAGCAACAAGTATTTTAAATTTGGCTCAATGCCTTCTTTAAATATAGAATTAACTAAAACATTAAAATGCAGCGACGATTTATGAAATGACATTTTTTTTTTACCTGATTATCATCCCCTTATGTAGGATTTACACCCCCGCCAGGACTTACAAGCCTGTGCCTAGAGTCAGGCGCCTGTCGGGGAGCAGACGAACCTATGGATCGGATAGGGTGAAGATCTGGAAGCGGGTGGTCAGTCCAGCTCCAGGTATGAGAGTGAGGAAGAGGATGATATGAAATGCAGGCAAAATCGATGATTGGAAAGGTAATTATGACGCAATTGGTGGAATGAGTGGCGGGGGAAACGGCATAATCCAGAGAAAACCCGCCCAGAAGCCGCTTCGTCCACCACGAATACCACATGCGGGTCCCCGGAATCAAACCCTGGCCACCTAGGTGGTAGGCGAGCAGTCTGATCACTCGCCCACGGCGCCACCATTTGTAAATTAGATAGGAACACAAAATAAAAATAGATTTATAAGTAATAAATGTGAAACAAGCTAACATACAGTATAATTTCCAAATTGCTGGAACGGTATGCTTACTAAAAAAACAAGCAAAATACGCATTATACCAGGTGAGTCGGTCATTTCCTATTTTTTGGAAGGTAGGCCACCCGTCCAATGACTCGTGCACTTTAGTCCAGTTTGGCGGTTACTAAGACTTCGCTTGATATTCTTAGATAGGTATATGCGCAAAATTCAGAGCAACAGCGGTTTAAGTGACAGAAGTAAAGCTGAAGCACAGCTCAAAAGTATACAACTCGTTTACTGATATCGAATACCGGGTTTGCAGGCGATTTTACAAACTTTTTACTACACTATACATAGCAATGAAATTCATAAACGCCTCTGATAAAATTTACCTATCATATGACTACACTAACTACTAAAAAGAAAATGGCGGATTCTTATACTTAGAGCCGGGGTTGACTGCAATAATTTACAGGCACGCCTTATCCACCATGGACCCGCACGGTCAAAACGCACCTTCTATTAAATAGTAGTTTATTTAAATTTTGCCACAAATTACGTCTCGTGTATCTCAAATAACATATATAATAGCTTTTGCCATTTAGTCAAGAATTTTAAAACGCCCAGCAAAGAATTAAAGCTGGCTTAAAAGGCTAAATTACGTTCCAAAAGTCGACAAGTGGCAATGGCATAGCTCCTGACATACACATTTTACGGTTGAACTTGGAATGTGCTTTTAATCAAGCCTACAAATAGCTGAATAGAATTATGACACGGGTTCGCGTCTCGGTGTTGTACAATTTTTTTCTATGCTAACCAGAACTTGGAAACCGAATTCACAATAATTTTAAGTCCCTCAGGGTTTAGGAGATTATAATTTAAATCGTCTTTGGTTGCCTGCATTTTGCAATAGAATAGGTATAATGAACCCTGACCCAGTGGACTGGCATGATTTAGTGTGTTGTTATGAATACCGACTCCCTTCATTCTCCACGCGTATGCTGTCACACGACATTCTGTGCCATTCCTTCACAACGTATTCGACAAACGAGTAGCTGTTTTTTTATCTATGGAAAAGCAAGAGCCAATGCATAAGGAGCTCGGCATGTAGTATTCGCTGGTCCCAGTGTACATTTGCAGTGGTGCAAACGTCAGCTGCCTTTATTTTATTAAAATTATTTATTAGTGTTATTATTGTAATTGTTGGTGTTGGTATTGGTGTCATTATTTATTATTGTTATTATTACTATTATTTTTTCATTAGAATTCTCTCTTTAGAGATGACAACAATACTTCATTTTCCTGTCCTTCCTCAAGTGAAAGTGACACTTAGCACAAAAGAGCTGGCCGATCATCTGTTTGAGATGAGTGTATTTGTTTACAAACTGAATATAGTTCATCCAAATGAACAATTCCGCGACTTCTAGCTAGAATAGGTACTCCAAAGTTGGTACTACTGCCGTAAGCGAAGCTGCAGGAGAAAGTTCAGTGTGGGATATCGCGGTATAGTATTTACAGAAGTATCGGCGATTGCCAAGAACACACAATTGCTTACGTCAACTATTGCACTGCAACACCTGGTAATGACGTAACCGGAATTTCACGAACTATTTCGGCATAAACTGATGAAATAGTCACTGTAATGGGAAAACAATATTGCTTAATTAAGCGTAGTGAACCATGAACGGGCGTAACATAGCCGTGGTGTACATAGTTGAACTCATCAGTTACATTGCTACTTAGCTCATTTCACAGTGCTCATGTAGTCATTTTATTTTCTCTACCACGTATAGTAAGTAGGGGAAGTATGGTATTCCACCCAAAAGTTCGATGTCAAGATTTCACCGGAAATATGCCTTGTGGCTCCTGAATAAAAAAAAAAAAAAAAAAAAATAAAAAAATAAAAAAAAAGTATTTATAGAAAACGTTGTGTGTGTGTGTGCACGCGTATGCGTGTGCGTGTGTCTCTGTGTGACTGAACAGCTACACAAAAACGAAGTCACTTAAAAACCAAAGCTGGTATTTACATTTGTCTTTCAGGGATGCGACACAAAGATTTTAAATTTCCAAAATTTTGAATTTATCAAAACTGGCTCTAAAAATTTGTCGACGGAACCTTAAACTCCACTACTCACTCACTACTCTTCACTTTCTGTCTCTCATATACTAAGTCCGATATACAATCACTCAACACTCCTTAAGACTTCTTCAATTTGCGCACGAAATTTTTGGAGATTCCTTTGAATGTGAATATTTAAAAGGAAATATTAATTTCGGAGGGAATGTTTGACAATTGAGGTAGGCGTGTTCCCTGCTTTATTTTCACCAATTTCAATTAATATCTTATAAAGCATTCAGTTGTAAAATAGCAATCGTACTGCAGCATTCATAAAACGGTGGTTGCGCTGCTGCTTGCCAAGCGGGGCACCCTGGTTTGATTCCCGGCGTGAGGATTTTCTCCCGCTGGAAGACCTGGTCCGGGGTGCACTCAGCCTCATTAGGTCCCTGAGGGGCCAATTGAGAAGCTACATGATTGAGAAGTGGCGGCACCCGGTTGCGAAGGCTGGATATACCGTCTGGAATGGACTGGGGCGCTGACCACGCCCCACCCCCAGTACTGCACCCCACTCATGACGCCTGTGTTGGGCAGAGGTGGGAGACGTAGCGGCCGGGCGGATGGTCCTAGCCCGGTAAGAGCTGTTGCGCCATGGGGATGCGTTTTAACCATTTCTAAGGCCGTGGAAAGAACACTTACCGCTTTTGTCATGTTAGAAAGGTCGAGGGAAGCCTGCTGGCCACTTCTAGAGTCTGTGCGGAATAAGTTGGTAGAAAGAGATAGCGATATTGGTTGGAAATGACCTGAGCCCACTCCCTTGAGTACAATGAAGAACCCTCATTAAGGGATTAGCTTTTCCGGTCAAAATCGTTCTTGTCAAATCTCTTTCACTGTGACACCGCTCACTCAGTATTGCCTAGTTAGCAGGAGAGGATCGTCACAACACTGCGTGCGAGCGAGGGGGTGAGTACTGCTTTCTCTTTCTACATGCTGACTGCCAGCTTATTCCGCACGGAATATAGTGTGTGCTGGCATCTAGCGGAAACTTCAACAAAACCAGGAAAAAACTAAGCGCATCCTACATCGCTTCTATGAGAAATCAGAGAGAATGTGGTAGAAACATAAAGGGGGCGTGGCTGTTGCTGCTTGTTTCACAAGCAAAGTAATTGATACCAATTTGGTCATACAGGTATTGTCACTTTTGCTCCACCAAGACACATGAAGGGACATGTACATGTGCAAATGTTGCAATGTTCCATTATGTGCTGATTCTTGTTTCAGAAAGCTTTAGAAAGTTACATAAAAATACCTAACTGTAGGAATGAAATGAGGCGTTGAGCGCAACAGTGGCCCAAACACTAAATGTACATAATGGAGAGTGGTGGTGGTGTTTAAGGGCCCGTCGACAGCTAGGTCATTTGGGCATAATGGAGATAATGGAGTGTAAAAAATATCTATGATTTGAAAGTTTTATATTGACTTTAATAACTAAGCAATAGTCATGATATTTGGACATTTTAATCAATATAGCACCGACATTGTGATACATAGTTACATACATGCAGGAAGGTTTGGCCACTGTTTCTATCCAGGAAGCCAGATTCAGTTCCATGCAATAACACACTTCTCATGCCATCTGTCGGTGGTTGTAGAAATGTGGTATAGGGCACTACTGCTCTCCTAGATTTTGATATGGGGAACATGTCTGTGCTAATAACTCCGTTTCTGAATTTTTGTGGGTTGGGCCACTGTTGCGCTCAACAACTGAAATGAGGGAGAGAATTTATGGAAAAGTTCAGTTTAGATTAGGTATATCTAAATGTGTAATTTTACTTTTTTGTAGTTTTATTATAATAAAGTACTTAAAGCAGAGGACACGCGTATTCTGTGTTACCTGTTGGGTATTATGCACTGGAAAGTATATTTGCCACCCTCATGGTTTTGGAAATAAAAATTTGAAAAAGGTTTGTGTATGGTATAAACTATTATTATGCATGCAATAGCAAACTGGCAACGCATGAACGGGTTTAGAGGGATATTTCGAGGCTGTAAACTGTAATACAAACATTCCGGAGTAGAAAAGCAAGCCAGTTTTCCTTTGAAATTTTCGCAACTACATTTCCATAGCAACGCGTGAGTCTGTACTGCACGCGCAGTAAATGTAGTGGTTACTGTTGTTAGAAATAATTTATGATTTTAATCAATGAGCGGTAACCCTAATTAATATTGTATCAGTTTTGACAAGCGATACCCAGCATGTGGGCCTCATGTAACAGTAACCCTCTCATTTCCCGAGCGGGATGCCTCAACCTTTAGGGTTTGAGGTTTTCATTCGAGAAGTGCCGCTTTCGTTTTATGACCGACCTGATTTTACTTTCTCTACTACGTATAGTAAGTAGAGGAAGTATTGTATTCGATCCAAAAATTCTGTACCCAGATTTTACTCGAAATGTCTGTTTTGAGGCACTTTGAATACAACAAACCATTAATTTGTGAGCAGCATAACTCGAAAACGAAAAGCTAGTTAAAAACCAAGGTTGGTATTTAAGTTTAATATGCCACAGGAAGAGTTTGCAGAAAATTAATCCAATCTAAACTACCCTTTGCATGGAACCTTTTACAAAAATTTTTATTTTCCCAAAAAATTACTCTTTATTTATTAAAATGCCATGTGTTGTTGTTGTTGTAGTGTTTAACGCCCGCTTTTACTACTACGGCACCACAGGCGGTGACACTGATGATACATGAAGATGGAGCACCGGTGGAATGAGATGGCGGGGGAAACCGGAGTACCCGGAGAAAACCCGCCCTGACGCCGCTTCGTTACCACGAATACCACATGCGGGTCCCTGGGATCGAACCCGGGCCGCCTAGGTGGTAGGCGAGCGCGCTAACCGCTAAAATTCCATGTGTATAAGATATTGATAACATATTTGTCTATCTCTAAGGGTTTACCAGTTATGCAAAAGTCATCCAGATAAATACGACTACAGGGGCTGTAGCCAGGAAATTCAAAATACACATTTTATTTGTGATAAAATATCTCAAACATATGCCATTTTAATCAAAATCTTTAGAGCCATTTTGAAGAAAATAAAAAAATTAGAAATATTTTCCGTCTAAGGGTAGTTTAGGTTAAAGGAATTTTCTTTAAAATCTTCACATCACATCCTTGAAAGATAAACTGAAATACCAACTTTGGTTTTCAACCGATTATTTCGTTTTTGAGTTATGCTGTCTACAGACACACAGACAGACACAAACGAACCTTTTTCTAAAAGTGATCTTTTTGGAGTCAGGGGGCCTATTGGGTGGAATACAATACTTCCTCCACTTTACTATACGTAGTAGATTTGGATTTGGATTTGGTTTAAGGGCGCTCAACTTCTAGGTCATCAGCGCCCTTAACAGACTCATGGCAATAGCCAGATATAAATTTCACTCAAAAAAATAAAAATACTAGCAACAAGAAAAATATACAAAGGTAAAAAGCAGTGGCAATAGCCAGATATGAAACAAGGTGATAAATATGTCCAAAATCAGAAACAGATAATTAAAAATCTTTAAATCCTCAAATTGATATTGCACTCCGCTAAAAAATTAAAAACTCTATCAACCGCTGTTTTGTCGTCCGCTAGGACATATACGTAGTAGAGAAAGTAAAAGTTCAGATGTGTGTAAGGGGTGGAAGTGAAATGATCCTCCAGACTTTAACAGCAAATTTCTCATGTTTTGAATAACAAGAAAGTCTAATACAAAAATGTTGAAAAGTTTATAGTTTTTTAAAAAAATGTATCAAAAAAATTTATCACCTGGCTGAAAAATTAGTCATAAAGGTTCTTGATTTAAGGCTACATCTACAGGAAATTGAATAAACAACAACTTTTTCCTTTGGCGTATTTCAATAGATTCAACGGTTTATGTGTAAATTAAATTTAAAAAACCCACAATTTATTGTAATCATAAGGCAACAAATTGTGGGTTCTTTTAAATTTAATTTACACAAAAACCGTTGAATCTATTGACATACGCCAAAGGAAAAAATTTGTTGTTTATTCAATTTTATATGAATATAGCTATAAATCAAGAACCGTCAGTCAATAATAATTCAGCCAGGTGATTATAATTTTTTTGATAAAAATATTTTTTTTAGAAAACTATAAACTTTTCAACATTTTGGTATTAGACTTTCTTGTTATTCACAACATGTAAAATTTTATGTTGAAGTCTGGTGGATAATTTCACTTCCACCCTGTAGAAACGAAACGAACACCATCAGCTTCACCAAACTACTGTGCAATTTGATGTAGGTCTAGTACTTACAAGAAAAGACTTCTAGGTGACATATGCTGACAGAAGTAGTTCCTGATCAAAAGGGTGCGATTTTTGCAACGCCACCCTATCCCAGAAGTAATATCCCACAAAGCTATGTTCATTGTAAACGCCATGGGAGCTATATTATTATAGAAGACCCGGAGAGGTCTATTGCTTACGTCATATACAGCATCATGGTGACCTGTAGCCTTTAAAAAAGTCTGGAGTTGAAAAAGTTGGCAATAATCGATTTCTGCCAGCTGTAGGTGGAGAAATACAATCTGTCAAGCTTACAAGTTGTTCAGACTGACCCAACAATTGTATTGTCATCGACCAAGTTTCTTTCCCCTCCACCTCCTTCTCCCTTTGTTGAGCGAAGCAGAGCCAAGAAAGTTGCATATAGAAGTTGATCCTTTGTGCCTCTCCATGATAAAGAAACCATCAGATTGAGTTTTCTTCATTTAACGGAACAAGAGATTTCTGGACAGCAGTTTAGAGGGAACATTTTATACTCTGGCGAAAAAAAAGAACTTCGTAGAAAAGGAAGAATAATGTCCCCCACAATATTTTAATCAGGATTAAGAATGATTTGGGACAAAGCATATTTATGTTATGAGTAGACAATATCTGTGTATGAGTGTTATATTGAGCGCTATCTTAAAAAGCACTAGTCCTATTTTAATAATTCCTTCACAATTGAAAAACCCAAGTCTTTCTCTTCTTGTTAATTTTCTTGTAAATTCAAGGGGAATATGAGAATAGAGTAGGCTATGAGCGATATTCAAATCTTTTAAAACTGGTCAGTAATCAAGGCTTTAAAATTCTGTTCTCTTGGCACGCCCAAAGATTAAAAATTGAATAACCACCTATATTTGACAAAAGTTTAAGTGTTGCAAAACTGACACAAGTAACAAGAAATATGTCCAAAATGGTTCGCTCCACAAAAATTGCATTTAAACATAAATTGTGTGTTTTCACAAGATCTACGTGTTTTGTATGGTAAAATTTGGTCTATCTCTTATGATTTACCAGTTATGCAAAACTAATCCAGACTAAATAGGACTACAAGGGCTATAGCCAGAAAAATAAAAATGTATATTTGATTTGACATAAAAATGTCTTAAAAATATGGCATTTTAGTCACAATCGTTAGAGCCATTTTTGAGAAAATTAAAATTTTCGAAGACCTTTCCATGTAAAGGGTAGTTTAGGGTGGAGAAATGTTCTTTAAAATCTTCGCGTCGCATTCTTGAAATATATTAAGCTTAAATACTAAGTTTGGTTTTTAACCGACTTTTCGTTTTTGAGTTATGCTGTTCATAGGCAGACACACAGAGACTTAGCCGCACACGCACACGCACACACAGACACACACAGACACACACAGACAGACACAGACAGACACAGACAGACAGAGACAGACAGATACAGACACACACGCGCACACGCACACGCATACACACAGAGAGACACACGCAGACAGAGACACACAGAGACACACAGACAGACACAGACAGACAGACAGATACAGACACAGGCACACAGACACACAGACAGGCATACAGACACAGACACACACACACAGACACACACACAGAGACACACAGAGACACACACAGACAGACAGATACAGACACAGGCAGACAGATACAGACACAGGCAGACAGATACAGACACAGGCAGACAGACAGACAGACAGATACAGACACAGGCAGACAGACAGACAGACAGATACAGACACACAGACAGGCATACAGACACACACAGAGACCCACAGAGACCCACAGAGACCCACAGAGACCCACATAGACCCACATAGACCCACATAGACCCACAGAGACCCACAGAGACCCACAGAGACCCACAGAGACCCACAGAGACCCACAGAGACCCACAGAGACCCACAGAGACCCACAGAGACAGACAAAGACAGACAAAGACAGACAGACAGATACAGATACAGACACAGACACAGGCAGACTGACAGACAGATACAGATACAGACACAGGCAGACTGACAGACAGATACAGACACAGGCAGACAGACACACAGACACACACAGACAGAGACACACAGAGACACACAGGCAGACACACAGGCAGACACACAGGCAGACACACAGGCAGACACACAGGCAGACACACAGAGACAGACAGAGACACACACAGAGACACACACACAGACAGACACACACAGACACACACAGACACAGACAGACACAGACAGACACAGACAGACACAGACAGACAGAGACACGCAGAGACACGCAGAGACACGCGAGACACGCAGAGACAGACACAGACAGACAGATACAGACACAGGCAGACAGCTCACACAGACACAGACACACAGACAGGTAGACACACACAGAGACACACAGCGACACACAGAGACACACAGAGACAGACAGAGACAGACAGATACAGATACAGACACAGGCAGACAGACACACAGACAGACACACAGAAACACAGACAGACACAGACACACACAGACAGAGACACACAGAGACACAGACAGACACACAGACAGAGAGACAAACACAGACACACACACAGACAGACACTCACAGACAGACAGGCAGACAGACACACAGACAGGCAGACAGACACAGACACACACAGAGACACAGACACAGACCGACACACAGACACAGACAGACACACACAGAGACAGGCAGACACAGACATACACAGACAGACACTCACAGACAGACACTCACAGACAGAGACACACAGAGACACAGACAAACACAGACACACACAGACACACACAGACAGACACTCACAGACAGAGACACACAGAGACACAGACACACAAACACAGACAAACACAGACACACACAGACACACACAGACAGACACTCACAGACAGACACACTCACAGACAGACAGACAGACAGACAGAGACACAGAGACACACAGAGACACACACAGACAGGCACCAGAGACACAGAGACACACACAGACACAGACACACAGACAGGCAGACAGACACAGACACACCCAGAGACACAGACACAGACCGACACTCAGACACACAGACAGAGACACACAGAAACAGGCAGACACGCACAGATACTCACAGACAGAGACACAGAGACAGAGACACAGACACACAGACAGACACACAGACAGACACACAGACAGACACAAGGACACACAGACACAAGGACACACAGACACACAGACAGGCAGACAGACACAGAGACACACAGACAGACACACAGGCACACAGACAGGCACACACACACATATATGCGCACACGCACACACGGTGTTGTGGTTGGGCTCCACAATCATAAGCATATCCAAGCATTTAGTTTCATACGAGCGGTTTCATTTACACTGCAGAGCTGTATGCAATATACCGAGTCGTTTTATGTATACGTCGCCACAAATTAGGGGACAGCCTCATTTTAGTGCCCTTCAGAGCCTTCGTGAGCTGCACAACTCCCATCCTATTGTACAACGCATCCAGGATGCCCTCCATGTTTTACACGCTTCTGGCGTTGACGTGGTGTGTTCATGGATTCCTGGCCACGTAGGTTGCACGGGGAATAAAATGGCGGATTTAGCAGCAAAGACGGCAACTACAGAAGAGAGCGGTGCTGTCGTGCTGACGCGTAGAGTGGTCAACTCTCCGCGGTAATAAGCTTAGAGAAGGGGAAAGAACTTCAGATAAACTGGGTAACTCCCAGCCGTATATCTCGCCGTGAGAAGGTTAGCTTGGCTCGGTTGCGAATAGGACACTACAATTTTTTGCATGGTTACCTATTTAAAAGGGACCCGGTCCCTCTATGTCCGCTGTGTGACAACATTTTGTCAGTCCGTCTCATGCTGCTGAAGTGTTCCCTTCTGGCGCGCCTTCGATATTCTCTAGAGCTGCCTGCCAGACTTGCAGAGGTCTTGGCGGATGACAAAACAGTGGTTGAGAAAGTTTTTAAGTTGTTATTGGAGTGTAGTATCAATTTGAGGATTTAAGATTTTTGATATCTCTTTTTATGCTTTTTGACATATTTATCGCCTTGCTATTGCCACTGTTTTTACGTTTATGTGTATATTTTCTTTGTTGCTAGTATTTTTATTTTTGCTTCGAATTTATATCTGGCTATTGCCATGAATTTTTTAAGGGCGCTGATGACCTCAAATTTGAGCGCCCTTAAACCAAGCCCTCCTCCTCCTCCTCACTCCACCATCAGAGCACCCAGCATATTTTGGTGAACCCTGCGCATGTACAAAGTTATTCTGAGTTAATAAATAGTGGTTTAAGAACATAATGCTGCCTCATTAAAGTCGTTGGAGCCACCCACGGCCCTTTTAAGGACTTCACTTTTTGAAGCATGTTGTGTCATTGGATTGTTCAACAATATACGGGCAAAGGGAGGCTGGGTGACCTTCCATGCGGCTGTGTGTCTGTGTGTGTGTGTGTGTGTGTGTGTGTGTGTGTGTGTGTGTGTGTGTGTGTGTGTGTGTGTGTGTGTGTGTGTGTGTGTGTGTGTGTGTGTGTGTGAGACCACGGAGGTCCAGAGCTACAGGACAACTAGCGACTGTGTGTATGTTATCGTACAGCGTGATAATACCGTAGTGTCTGGCAAGCTCTAGAAGTTTCTTTGCTGAGTCATGCACACGTGCGCAAGGGCTCTCGAAGGAGGATACGTCACGCCGGCTCCAGCATAAATAGGACAGAGAGTGAGCAGTTCAGTCAGTTCTTAGAGTTAGTGTCAGATTTTGGTGTCAATAGTTTTAAGTCGTCGTGTACAGTTAGTTTTAGTTATAAGAGTGAGTCGGCCAGCCTGTCAGCAAGTGTATATGTGTCGTCGAGTGATTGTATCGTAATAGTAAAGATATAAGAAACAGTAGAACTGGAGAAAGACATTGAAAGACTGAGAAAGATTATCGGAAGAACAACTGTGAATTGTAATAGTAGAGAAGACTATAAACTGTTAGTAACGAGAAGGAAATTCTGCATTTGTAGTAAGATTTAGAGGAAATAACGTGTTAAAAGTAAACGGACTTAGAATTTTTGCGCGCTTTGATACAATATACCTACACATATTCCTAACTACCATATCCTGACGAATGATTGTCATTTACACTTGTATTACTACACGTTCTGCAATAAAGGAATGCACCAATTCGCAATGAGCCATGTTGAGTGGTGATCGTGATACTCAATTTAGAAGGCTTTACTGCTTTATTTCAAGTATATACATACATATAACTACATAGGTATGTAAGCTCAATATCATCCTGAGGATGAATTGTTGTCAGTTGCATGTATTACTACAAGTTGTGCAATAAATGGGTGTAATGTAATGCTACATGTTCGGGATATGAAGTGTTTTAGCAAAATACAAAATCTTAACCTGCATTTCTACCAAGACCAAGGAATTTTTAAATATACGTCCAATCCCGTTCAGGAATATAACAACATAGAACTTAGTTAGAATTAGGTGCTCCAAAGAAATGTTCATGGATATCTTGCACATGTTAGAATTGCAGAGTGTACAACTGATTGCATGAATTAGGTGCATATGTCCCTGTTGGCACGAAATCAGTTGTTGCTTACAAGGTCAAGGCAATTATTTACGAACTGTGAGACATGATTAGTAATTTCTCCAATATTACCGGTGCTACAAACGTCAGCTACACGAAAACTCAAAGGTCTGGTGAAATGTTCAGAAACAAGGCAGATTAATTTTCTACTAATTAATTACTTTTCTATTGAAGCTCAAGCAGTCTGCATTCTGAGGACATAGTTCCACTTTGCCAACTTTCTTACCTCAGTTTGTAACTGTGTCCGTGACTTTACTTTATACTATTCTTATTTTCTGAAAGTAATGTTGACAATACGTTGTTTCTTTAAGAGAAAAGTTTACTTCTATTCCTTTTGTTCTACAGTTTGACTTGTAGAAAGCACGAAACGACTTTATCAACAAAATTAGAAGTGCAATCCTGAACACGTGGTAATTGTTGCAGCGACATCATTCGTGTGGTTGAGGTAACTATGTATCCGACTTCGCCAGCTCTGTTGAATTGGATCTTCTCTTCTTGAAGACGGGAGTAATAAACGAATAGTCTGATGTCTTTCTTGCAACTCAGAGACTTCAGAGACTTCACTAGTTTACCCAGTCATTAACTAGATAATGGAGTACCTACTCACATGGTAGTTTTCTTGCAAACCGGCATCAATATCGTGTTAAGGGTACATATGACTGAGTTTTGACGATTTTTGGTGAAAAATTGAATTTTTTTATTTTAGCGTTAAAAAATATTACACTCTTTCCTCTATCATGTGCATCCATTATTTTTTCAGTTCCACCATTTTAAAGCCAACAGAAGCCATCCTTTATTTCCATGTGTATGGTATTTAAATGTCCATATACGCCCACTGTTGGGATATAATGTTATTGTGCACTGTTACTGTACCATTTCACTCCTATTTTGATTATGCCGCATGAAGTAGGTGAACAGGAACTTGCTAATGATTGGCTACTGCCATTTGTAATGTAATTGAAAATATCATCTGAAGAAAGAAACAAGAGGTCTGAGGGAGAGACATATGGTCCAGGGCAATTCTGAGGTCACGCTATTTTCTTTTGCCTTTTTCTCAGCTTGCAATTTTTCAGTATTTTGCTCTATACAAAATGCTGCTTGCGGAGCATTTCTTATCAGAATGGCTTGAAACTTGCACAGTATGTAGTAGTATGTACTATAAATAAAAATTGTATTGAGTTTTGATATCAGATGGATTTTAGTGTGTTTTTTATCCCTCAGAACAGGCTGTTACTCCATAATTTTTAAAAATTATGAAATATAAATATTTACATTTTTCTGTAAGCCAAAAAAATAACCAGATATAAAAATTCAATATAATTCTAATTTATCCTTGTTTAAAGTGCATCTCTACAAAATTTTAGAATGATTGGATGAAAACTTTGTCGCAAGGGACTTCTTAAGTGCGACTATTAATTTATTTAAATAATTTGCAATATTTCTTGAACCAAGCAAGATACAGAGTTGAAACGTTGCACAGCATAATATGGTTACCATATAAATATACCCACAAAATTTCATCACAATTGATTAAAAAATATAGAAGTTGGAAAATTCAGTTATATGTACCCTTAAACTGTATATATTTCAAAATAAGAACTCGGGGAGGTTAGCTCTTACAGAGAGTAATGAAAATTACACCATATAGCAAGTAAAAGTGTTCTGACATGCCTATAATATAAGCTTTGTAATATTAGTTCCCAATTTTGTCAATAGAATCTTTAAGTGAAGCCGATAAATGACATTTTAAATATCGTGTTATTAGTTAGGACACTTACCTGCCACAAGCTTGTTTACATATTTTCCATTTTCAGAAGACATAACGTACTTAATGATGAACAACATTAGTGGATTAGTTTTCTTATCCAATAAGTTGTAAAAATGTGTATAGAAAAGCATTCCACTTAAAATGCATAAGTTTTATTTTTTAAAAATTCAATATAAGGATAAAAGTTATCCTTCTGCTCACTTTCTTAAACTGGCTAAGCTGTCAAATTTAAACTGGTGGAAAAAGGCAAATAAGTAAATTAATGTGTTTTTTGCCTAACGAACCAGAATTTAAAACATTCTTACACCATAATCTCCTTTTTCTAATGTTTCTTGATCCTCTCTTCCTCTTGAAGCTCCTTTTTTGATGCTAGCCTCTCTGGTCAATTCTTGAGCACATTTTTGTGCAGTCATAAAACTATAGAAAATTAATATCGATGGTGTTACTGATATTTAAAGGGGTGTGACAGAGCAGACATCATATTTAAATTACTTAAAATATTAATAATGCTCATATTGGAATACGTCATTGGATTCGTAGAATCTCGTAGATTTTTATAGGACACGAAACAAACAATCGATTTTTTTTAACCATTCACACATGTTATTGTCCTTATGGACAGATTTACCATCTCAGTTGGTGTAATTTACTTATGCAGGCTTCTATCGAGGTTTGGTCCTGCTTGTGCTGAGTTCACGGCCGTAGGGTGCATCTGAGTATCCTTTTAGTCAACTTCATTTTCATGGATGCTGTGATGTCCCGGTACCTACCCATTAATGTTCATGCAATATTTCAAATTTGTCAAGATCCATAGCATGTGGCGCGTCATCGTTTGAAAAGAAATAATTTACAAAGTCCCTTTAACGAATAAATCCAGTAAAAACACGCCACAAGACCAAATGAAGCATTACTCTATAGAGGTTTGGAAGGACATCGTTAGTAGCATTGTACAGTTGTAGGACGCTATTGGGAATATCCTTCCTGGGTTCCAAGGAATTGGCAGCGTTACTTTCTTCTCTGAAATTTCGTCGTCGGCACGATACTGTTGAATTAGCTGCAAAACAGGGATTGAAATATGTAAGTGTAAGGAAAAATAGGATAGCAATAATTGTGATTGTGGAGGTATGGTTTAAAAAATACACTAGAACAGGGCCTCTCAGAGCGCATGCACAGATGCATCGCAAAGTGCATCTACAGCTGGATTCAGCGTTCTTGGCCCCTGAAGGAAATAAATGTAAAGCTTGAAAGCGAGTTACTTACCAAGCCAGGTGACTGCTGATAGCAAGCGAATTGGTGCGTAAGCGTCATATGCTCTCACATAACGTTGTACTTCGTAAAGTAGTATGTACAGTCCATGCAGAAAAAAATGTCTATACAATGTGCCTAGCTTAATTAGCTGTGCAAATGTGTTTGTATTAATACATGCATAACTGCAGATATTGTAAATTTTGTCTTTTTCCATTTAAAACCCAGTTCTCTCACTATTCTGTTTAAGGATGACTTGCTGCCCTGGAAGTTAATGCCTTCTCTTAAAATTCTAAGTAATTTGGCTACTGTAGGAGCACTCCTTTTTTGCCCTCCTCGGTAGCGTGATGCCTCACGTTCAAGAGGTCGCGAGTTCGAATCTCGCTTAGGGTAAGTTATCCAGGTAGGGTTTTTTTTTTTTTTTTTTTTTTTTTTTTTTTTTTTTTTTTTTCCGAGGTTTCCCGTTATCATGAGAAGACGAACGTCGGGTAACTTAAAGCTCCATGGACCCCGGGCTCATTTGAGCATCATTTCACCCATTTCATTCATTCACCGTCAGATATGACATTACGTTGGAGGACGTTAATTTAAAAAAAGAAAAGAAATAAAAAGAAAAAAGCACATTTTTCCTAAACATAAGAATTATAAACCGTTCTTCTAACGACACATTTATCGAAGTCATGTAGATCCGTTACTCATTTCGGAACTTCTTTTGCCAGGAGTTCCAAAAGACGTGTTCTGATTT
Source organism: Tenodera sinensis (assembly GCA_030765045.1). Taxonomy (NCBI): domain Eukaryota; kingdom Metazoa; phylum Arthropoda; class Insecta; order Mantodea; family Mantidae; genus Tenodera; species Tenodera sinensis. The sequence continues at coordinate 347,091,908 of CM060964.1, forward strand.
TCATGTTGTTCGCGTTCTTGAACAATTCTTTTCACTGTTATTTCTGACGCTCCTGTGGCATCTAATACGCGTTTTTGAACTTTTAAAATTTTTTTTGAAAAACTCTTGTGATGTATGCAGTTCTTTGCTTTTAGCTTTTTTCTTCATGTATGCCCATACATTTGAAACAATTTCGCTACTCTGATTGTGTAATGTTTTGGATCCTAATTTAGAAAGCAATGGCAGCATACTTTATTTATGCTATGATCAATGTCTCATGAATTCACTATATTCATTCTTATCGCAAACATCTTAATATGTCTTTAGTTACCGCACGCTGAACAAAAAATGAATTGTGAATTAGCAGGGACTGTTGAAATGGAGATATCACTACCTTCCCCCTCCCCACCCCACTTGTTGTGCATGGTTTCATTCCCAGAATTATATGAGATGACGAGAGAGACAGAAACTATAGGTTCGCCTACAGGACTTCCACTCAAGGTCAGGGGCCAAGAACTGTGAATCCAGCTGTACGAAAAGTTGACCTCGGTGCAAACTTCCTCACACTCCTTCCTTAAGTTGTCTCGCTAGAGCTGCCGTCTCCCTCTTCCTCACTGTGTAATGTTTACTTGCGGTGCACAGTGTTAAACTGATTAATACCAAATCTGGCCTTTTGTTTTAATATTCTAGAAAGCACTGCTACAAACCTCATTTTGGGTTAAGAATGCTCTTCTGGAAGATGTAGCAACCTCTTAAAGTCTTCCTCTATGATTTGAGCATACGTGCACTCGTTATACTGTCTATCAGCAGACGATTTTCTCATTCATATAATTATTGTACCGCAGATGAGGCATTTGGCTCTATGCTCACGACTTTCAAAAGGTAAGAAAGTTCCCACTCTAATTTAAATTGACTTTCGGCATTGTTTACGTTCTTTGCAGAAGGTTAATCCATTATTAGATATTTGTATTGGACGTATCTATTCCACTGATAAGCAAGGCGTCTTATCAGCACAGACTTTCTCACTCTACAGCACCGAGTCTGCACGGTGCAAGGAAGCTCTGCACGTTGGATTGCAGCCTGTGCGATTTTAAGCTTTGAGGGGCCCTGCACTAGAACCCCACTTAACACTACTTAAGGAGTCACAATTTCGGATAATCGATGATGAAATTTTAAGCAGTGAAGGATGAACATAATTATATTCTAAATGCAAGTAATAATAATCCTTGATGGAAATCTGTGTTGCACTCACATGACTTACTCTACTCATAATTGTGGAAATTGCTCCCATAAACCACTATTTCTCTAATTTCTGTTTAGCTTGACAAACTTTTGCAAATATTGTCTTGTTGCATACTAGCAGACCCAGCGGAATGGCTCAGGCGGTAAAGTCTGTGGCCCGAATTCGGGAGGTCGTGGTTTCAATTCCTACGACCAACCTCCCTGACCTTGGGTTTCTTAGGACGCTTTCCCAGGTCACTAAGGCAAATGCTGCATCACCCGTTTCACTTCTTTTCATTTCATTCTCTCTATCCGGTTTTTCCAGGTTGTAAGAGTCAGCGAATTCACCGGTGGGTTGTGCTGCGGTGGTGCTTGCGCTCTGGAAATACGGTACTCGGCTGAGGGGAGGCGCTGTGGTTGGCCGGCCGCCTTTCCAGGGGGGTTGATTGATCAGCCGGACCTGGTTGGCTAGTGGTGGGCTCTCTGGAACTCCGTCGGGCTGAAGAACTGGCTGCACCTGTTAGGGACTGACTATAGCTGTAGTTTGTTCCACCTGTGATGAGTTCTGTTCGCCTCTAGGGTACTTTCATCTCATCCTTCATCCCGAGGTCTGACGCACAATAAGCCATCGCCTGACGTGCCGGGATCCCTACCGCGACAGTCTGACTGACTGAATACATACTACCCAACTTATCTGGCGTTTCGCAGTTACCTAAGTTGAACTTCAGTAACGCATTAATTAATTTCCTTTATTTCAAACGTTGTATATGAAATTATCTAATCATCAAGAGGATTGTTATAAAGATCCTCTCCTTCAGTATTTTTAGTTTCGTACAGTCATGACTATTCTAAATAACGGCTGAAAATTCCCTCGATATTTGCAGAAAAGAATGTGAAACACTGGCGGACCATCCGACTTCCCCCGACAGTCTTACAAGTTCCAGAAATATTGTATATTGTGCCAGTACTTTGTACTTCAGAAGCCTATGCAGAATGCCCTGCCAACGAACTTGATTACCATATAAATACGAACGAAATAAAGCAAAACCGTCCTACATGAGAAGTTTGTGTATCCATAACATTCAGTGAATACATCTATAGAACTAAGATAAAGATTTTTCAGAGTTTTTGACATTACTTGATTACCTGCACTTCTGCAGTATTTAATAAAGGCAATTTAAGAAACAAATAACACATGACTGTCTGTCATTTTTACTTTCTCTACTGGTTAGTAGGGGAAGTATTGTATTCCACCCAAAAATTCGATGTCGAGATTTCACCGGAAATACATGTTTTGAGGCCCCCTGAATCCAAAAAAGAATTTTTAGAAAAAGGTCCGTGTGTGTGTGTGTCTGTGTGTGTGTGTGTGTGTGTGTGTGTGTGTGTGTGTGTCTGTGTGTCAGTCTGTCAGTCTGTCAGTCAGTCTGTCAGTCTGTGGACAGCATAACTCAAAAACGAAAAGTCGGTTAAAAACCAAAGTTGGTATTTAAGTTTAATGTCTTTCAAGAATGTGACACGAAGATTTTAAAGAAAATAGCCCCACCCTAAACTGTCCTTTACATGGAACATTTTTCGAAAATTTTGATTTTCTTGAAAATGGATCTAACGATTTTGATTAAAATGTCATATGTTTGAGATATTTTGATGACAAATGAAATGTATATCTTGAATTTTCTGGCTATAGCCCTTGTAGTCGTATTTACTCTGGATGACTTTTGCATAACTGGTGAACTGTTAGAGATAGACCAAATCATACTATACAAAAAATGTAGATCTTGCTAAAATACACCATTTATGTCTCAATAAATTTTCTTGTAGGGTGAACCATTTCGGAGATATTCCTTGTTATGTGTGTGAGTTTCGGAAAACTTACAACTTTCGTGAAATGGGTCACCGTTATTCATTTTGTTATATGTTACGTGTGCAAAGAGAACGGAATCTCAAAGCTTTAAAAGATTTGACTATCGCACAAAGTCTACTGTATTCCAACATTCCCCTTGCACCTGCAAGGAAATAAGCAATAAGATAATTTGTACAAATGTTTATTTTAACTAACACGAAGAAGGTGTAGGAATAAGAGTTTGTAAGAATGGTTAGTACAAAAGTAGAGAAAGTCATTTTAGTGCAAGACATCAGATTTTTTAAACTCTGTCTTCTGTTTATATAAAAACGAATACATGGCCTTATATGTATATTCTTTTCTATAAGATATAAACGGATGTTTTATTTATACTCTGTGGAATACCGGTTATTTTCTGCACCGTGATATTCTTAACTAAAAGTTTTCGACTTCTTTCGAAGTATGTTCTTTTATGAACCCAATGGGTACGTATTCAAACACAACGACCTTTTAAAATATTTTAGTAGTTTATGAAATGAAATTAAGGCGCCGCCGTGGACGAGCAGTTAGAGCACTCGCCTACCACCTAGGCGGCCCAGCTTCGATCCCAGGGATCCGCATGTGGTATTTGTGGTGGACGAAGTGGTGTTAGGGCGGGTTTTCTCCGGGTTCTCCAGTTTCCCCCGCCACTCATTCCACCAATTGCTCCATAATCACCTTTCCAATCATCGATTTCACCTGCATTGCATATCATCTTCCTCACTCTTATACGTGGTGCTTGGCTGACCACCCGCTTCCAGGTCTTCACTCTGTCCGTTCCAGAGGTTCCTCTGCCCCCCGACAGGAGTTTGACCCTAGGCACTGGCTTGTAAGTCCTACATAAGGGGAGGGTAATCAGGTAAAGAACAATAAGAAGATGAAATGAAATGAAAGGTACTTTGTAGCCCCATGTCTGTCAGAACGAATTGGTTTTATCAATGGTGAACAAATCAAGAATATCGGTTCAGTGGTTTTTGAGATTACTTTACGCACAGGCACACGCACACGCGCGCACACACACACACACACACACGAAGGTCATTCAATAACTTATCTACCTGAACACGAAAATTAAATCTGATGATGTGACTCACCTGATTATGTTTCAATGTAGTCCTTCTTAACTGCAACGCACTTACTACATTTCGCCTCCAGTGAATAGCCTCAGAAAAAAAATGTAACGTCTTGGGTATCAAAATACCTTCTAACAGCTATCTGACTATATTGTCATTGGGAAATCGTTACCCACACAGGAAGTTTTTAAGGTTTCTGAACAGCAAGTAGTAACTAGGATCCAGGTCTGGACTGTAGGGTGCATGGTTAAGCCCTACAAAGCCACACTCTTGTATAACAGCCTGCGATATCCAAAACTTGTGTGACAGTGCACTGTCATGAAGCAGCGGCATATATTATATTCTCGCGGCAGTAATGGTTGTCTTGTGTGGCATGAATTTCAGAAGTAGACCATCATCTCAGTCCCAAAAGAAAAACTGTTGGCATGATCTTTCCGATTGACTGCTGAGCAATGTTCAGTGCGGTTTTCGTCGCAATCGCTCCAGTGTCGACAACCTGACACGCATGGAAGCTTATATTCAAAACGCCTTTCTACTGAAGCAGCATGTCGTGGGTGTCTTCTTTGATCTGCAGAAGGCCTACGACACCACCTGCCGCTATGGGATACTCCGTACTCTGCACGAATATGGTTTACGCGGTCATTTAACGATTTTTGTTTTTAACTTTTTAAAATTACGCCGCTTTCGTGTCCACATTGGGACCACAGTCTCACAGGAGAGGATTCAGGAGAATGGTGTGCCCCAGGGGTCGATTCTGAGCGTCTCGCTTTTTGCCGTTGCCATTAACGGTATAACTAGTGTTGTTCGCAGCGGAATACCGAAGTCGCTGTATGTTGACGATTTGGCTATATACTACCGCTCCTATAACCTTGAGCACATTGAACGTCAACTGCAGCTGACCTTAATATCCAACGCCGAGTGGGCGCTTCGCATCGGCTTTCAGTTCTCCCCTGCGAAAACACATTGCGTACACTTTCATCGACTTCGTGGTGTACATCCTCCTCCTGATCTTTATTTAAGTGGCACTTGTCTACCGTTTGTACCGCACCTTAAGTTTTTGGGCGTTCACCTCGACAGCACACTCAAATGGGAGCACCACATTCGCTATCTTCGTTGTTCCTGCGATCGTGCGCTTCGGGTGCTCCGGGTATTATCTGGGGCATCTTGGGGTGGCGATCGCACGGTAATGTTGAGGCTGTATCGCTTATTGGTTCGGTCCAAACTAGATTACGGCTGTTTTATTTATGGCGCGGTGACCGCCTCTAAACTCCGTCTTTTAACGGTATAACTAGTGTTGTTCGCAGCGGAATATAGGCGGCCCGAGTTCGATCCCAGGGACCCGCATGTGGTATTCGTGGTGGACGAAGCGGCGTCAGGGCGGGTTTTCTCCGGGTACTCCGGTTTCCCCCGCCATCTCATTCCACCGGTGCTCCATCTTCATGTATCATCAGTGTCACCGCCTGCGGTGCCGTAGTAGTAAAAGCGGGCGTTAAACACTACAACAACGCAGCGGAATACCGAAGTCGCTGTATGTTGACGATTTGGCTATATACTACCGCTCCTATAACCTTGAGCACATTGAACGTCAACTGCAGCTGACCTTAATATCCAACGCCGAGTGGGCGCTTCGCATCGGCTTTCAGTTCTCCCCTGCGAAAACACATTGTGTACACTTTCATCGACTTCGTGGTGTACATCCTCCTCCTGATCTTTATTTAAGTGGCACTTGTCTACCGTTTGTACCGCACCTTAAGTTTTTGGGCGTTCACCTCGACAGCACACTCAAATGGGAGCACCACATTCGCTATCTTCGTTGTTCCTGCGATCGTGCGCTTCGGGTGCTCCGGGTATTATCTGGGGCATCTTGGGGTGGCGATCGCACGGTAATGTTGAGGCTGTATCGCTTATTGGTTCGGTCCAAACTAGATTACGGCTGTTTTATTTATGGCGCGGTGACCGCCTCTAAACTCCGTCTTTTAAATACTGTTCATCATACTGGTATCCGTCTTGCCAGTGGAGCTTTCCGAACTAGTCGAGTCAAGTGTCTTTGTGCTGAGTCTGGTGAACCTCCGTTGTCTATCCGGCGCTCGTTGCTGCTCTGCTCTTATGTAGCCCGTTTGGCAGCTAACTCTGGTCATCCGTCCTTTCAATGCGCATTGCATCCAGACCTTGCGCACCGTTACATGTGAAATACCACTATATCCCGCCCCTGTGGTATAAGGCTTCAAGAACTGCATTCCGCACAAGCCCTTCAACTGCCTGCTGTAGAACGTTCTTCCCTTGGCCGTTACCCTCCCTGGAGCTATCGGGCTGTGCTAAATCAACTACCCCTCATTCGGTTTTTCGCCAACTTTTTGCCGAAATCCTGGGCCGTTATCGAAGCTATACTCCGGCATTTGCCGACGGCTCCCAGTTGGGGGTAGCTATAGGATGCAGTTTCGTATGTAACGGTGAGGCTCACCAGTATCGTCTTCTGGACTATAGTTCCATTTTCACTGACGAGCGGTTTGCCATCTTTTATTTTTTACTTTTTATTTCCAGCTCAAATCCGGGAAATTTTATTATCTGTTGTGACTCTTTGAGCGCTATTCAGGCGCTGCAACAGTTTGTTGGTAACTCGGCATTGATTCTGAAAACACAGACACTCGTATTTCAGTTGCGCTCTCGCGGATACCAGTTCGTTTTTACCTGGACCCCGGGCCATGTGGGTATTCCCGGCAACGAGGAGGCTGATGCAGCTGCTAAGTCTGCTTGTCGCTTGCCGGGATTATCAACGCGCACACTGCCTTTTACAGATGTGCGGCGATACTTTCGTCGACATTTATTAACTGTATGGCAGCACTCATGGGAAGCTCTGGCTGGCACTCAATTGCGGACAGTTAAGGACGGCGTTCAACCCTGGCTGACCTCCTGCAGGGATTCCAGGCAGGCTGAAGTTCTTCTAACCCGCCTGAGGATAGGGTACACACGAGCCACACATGGCTACCTTTTGCGTGGTGACCCGGCGCCTGTCTGCCCTACATGTGACATCGAACTGTCTGTCGCACATATAGTACTCGACTGTCCGCAATACGTTCGTGAGCGCCAGTGTATGGGTCTGGGGTCTCCACTAGCCTCTATTCTAGGCGACGACCCGGAATCTGTAGCTAAGACTCTACAGTTCGTCGCCGATATTGGCTTCGATAAACAGGTCTGACATGTGTTTTTAGCCTTTTAAAAAATTCTTTTACATGTTTTGACGTCTTGACATTTTAAACCTCAGACTTGTTTTTCTTTTTAATTTATGATGGATTTTATATTTTTGCAGTTTTATGATATTTTAGACCTTCTATAGCTCAGATTTTACTGCGTTAATTTAGCATTTTACCCATCTCCTTTAATTTTAATTTTAACTATGTGAGTGTGTTTTAGACTTTCTGTTTAACTGTGGGCCCAAATGACCTCGTTGTCGTCGGGCCGTTAAACCCCACACACTCACTCACTCTTTCCGATTGATTGTTGCACACGAAATTCCTTGGTAGCAAGAGACCCCCTGTGTTATAATTGCTTGGACTCTTGTTTGGTTTTTGGATCATTATGATGAGCCCACGCTTCATCCCCTGTAAGATTCCTTGAGAAGAAGTTTTCTAGGTTTGCTCTGAACATGTCTAAATTCTCTTCATCAAATTTCTGACGCCATGCTTTCTGTCAGGCATCAACATTTGTGGCAGCCATCGGAAACTGACCTTTGACATGATCAAGACTGTATAGATGTTACTGAAAACTGTGCCATCTGAAATACTTAGTTCATGAGCTATAACATTGATCTTAAAACGACGATCCTCCAAAATCATGTCCTCCATTTTTTGGCACATTTCCATTGAAGATGCTTCCACTGGCCAACCTGAACGGGGATCACCTTTAATCGATTCCCTACCCCACTTAAATTGCTTTGACCAAATGTTTACTTGATAGTAGGACGTTTATCCCTTCATGGATTTCTTTAAGCTCCTTCCCTTCCTTTGCAAGGAACTTTATCACAGAACAAAGTTCCAAATCCCTCGTGTTCATTGTAGACCGGCGCAGCACTGCACCAGCCATCCTCTAAACGACAGCACTTGTCACAAAGTTATTTGTAACTGGGTGGTATATATATATATATATATATATATATATATATATATATATATATATATATATATATATACAGGATGGAAGGGAAGTCATTACATTAATTTAAATGAGTGATAGATCTCGGTATTTGGAACACATTTTGTACCTTACGTATTTGTCTATGACCATTTCCTACGAAGATATTTTAGCTTTGTTGAAAACAAGCTGGCAACACTGCAGATTGTGTGGGTATCACTTTCACCATGTCAGTACGTAAACAAACACGCCTCACTAGTGCTACCATGCGTCTCGTGTGCGTAAACAAATACCACGCCGTGTCCTTCCATGTTTACTGTGCGATTGTAGGCCAATCAGAATCGTTATCTCCCAAAATATTACACCACCCTACAAGCGACCGACATGTTTACATTCAGAAACCGGTTGAGATCCGTGACTGACCTCAGCGGAACGTGGCCGAGTTACTTCACGTCTGTAAAAGGTGCTCGGGATATTCCTCTAAATCTTTTAAGTGATTAATGATTTCGAAACCCTGTGTAATGCCCAATAATTACTACCGAAACAATGTCACTATCTTACAAGTAACAAAATATTATATTTCTTCATTGTTGTGGAGTTACGCATCCAATTTGGAACAAAAACCATTTATTTTTTCGAAATCGGCAGATCAAAGAACAAAATTTCATTAAACCCTTTTGTTTGTAATGCTTTTATGAAGCACATATTAGAAGGAATGTAACAAATTCCTTTCCACTTGACACAGATAACCTTTGACACATGTAAAGAATTACTGTCTATCTGAGAACTATAAATTCCATTTCATCCAGTTACTTAATTGTATATAATTGCTACAAAAGCTTGCGAAAGACCATCTATACCTTTGCAAACGATATTCGTAGTAGCTCGAACATTTCCAATATAAGAACAATTACTTATGTTTTCACGCTCTCACAAATAACAAAGGAGCAGCTACTTTATATAATATTTGTTAATCTCTCTGACGTCAATCACGGAGTAATAACAGAGCCAAATTTGGTCTTTCTTTTGTTATGCCTTTCCTATGTTTTCTTAGCAGTATGTTGGTTACTGAACAGAAACAAGTTTATACTTCTGTAACTTAAACTGCTATTATTTATTTCTAGTGATATTTCTTCCATAAATGGTGACGAGGTAGCCCAAATGCGAAATGGTGAGCTACGTTAACGAAAAATCATCATTACCGAACAATGGTATTGTGACCGTTAAGTCCTTTGCGCAGTACTCTCTCGTCATTTTTATTTTATATAATTGTTGTCTATATCAAGTCCTGACGGTTTTAATTAACTCTTTATGTGTCTAGCTCAATATTCTTTTTAAATTTCTCCAAAGAAATGGAAGACTATTGGCAAGTGCAACATAGGGCTAAATGCAGTAGAAATAAACCGTCATACAATGGGCAACACTGTATAAATTATAATAGTGACATTAATCCCATTTGCATGAATGTCTATAGGGAATCAAATAAAACAAATTTTAATACATTTTGAGGTCCCTAGGATGCCACTAGGGAGCTAACTAAATTTTCACAGGATAGTACTGTAAACTTTGGTTGGTCATACTTTGTTCTTCTGCAAATAAGATTATAAATTTATGGTAACACTTGCTTGCAGTTGTGCAAAATGACATAAATGAGAGACTGCTTAGCTCAGTCCTTACCCAATAACCAAAACAAAAGATACAAACTGGCGTAGAAACGAAATACGTGTTTGAGCTTTCAACGTATTGCCTAAAAGACAAAGAGGAGAGTGAGTGCATTCAGTTTGTCATACAGACATGACGATTAGTAGTCATATCTTATCGGCTCCAACACGATGCGTGTTGAAAGGACTAAAATTTAAGGGGATATCTTGATGAACGCCCAGGTTAGCAAAATGTATAATGTGTATGTGTGAGAGGATTTTCAGGGGACGCAAATTAAAGCTTGAATGTTATTCATTAAATACAAGTATGGCAGAACTTCAGTAAAAAAAAAGTAAACACAATCGACATCTCGTAGTAACATCAATGTTTGTTGCCAGATAGAAGCAAAAGTAATTAAATAAATGAATAAATAAACAAATAAAAGTAGGGTGTTTTCCCTTTAGCTCAAACTATAATTGGTTAATTTGCTTTACTAACCTATTGCTGATCATAGGAGTTCAACAGGAATATAACACAACATTTTGTCATAACATGTATTGTCATATTCATGTAAACCGTGTACATAAATATATTTATCTCTAGTCTCTAAACCTGATTAGTCAATTATCAGGTAATGTAATTCATACCTCATGTACACTTTTCTCCCGTGGTGTGTGTGTGTGTTTGTGTGTGTGTGTGTGTGTGTTTGTGTGTGTGTGTGTGGGTGGGTGGGTGGGTGGGTGGGTGTGGGGTAAGGAGGAGGGACTCCTCGACCCACCGGCCCACCGACGTGGATTTTTTGCGGGCTACCACCACCCCAGAGGGAAGAATGAGGCGAAGTGAGACCGTAAGCTTGTCGGAAAGCGGGGCCAGCGAAGATCGGAAGCACACAGAATTCCCTAACAGCTACAGATATTGGCACCTGACGCAAAACTGAAGTACTTCCTCTACCCAGGGAGAGTGTCCCTTGCAGCCCGGGCAGCAACTTCCAGGAGGGCCAGGGAAGAGATTACAAAGCGCAAGCATCTGTGCGATCTGTCCGTATCCGCCGGAAAGTACCGCGCTACTAACCAAACCTGAGAGATGACAAGGGAGGGAAATCAGAAATGAAGGGAAAGGAATCCGTGCAGAAGAGAATCCACCCAAGCAAGGGCAAACCACGGAAAAACCCAACTCGGGACCACCCGAATGCGAGTCGTTACCGTGGCACCACCTTGCTCGGTTTTCTCCTGTGGTATTTGTGGTTCTTGAATTATGCTTTTGTATAGTGTTTTCTCGGTGTTTTTGTTTGTTGTTTATAGTGTATCGTAAGAGGTTTAATTAACTCTTTATTTCAGTGTATTAAGTTGTGTTTGTTTGAAGATGTTACAAAAAATACAAGTTCCTTTGGCAAATGGAACGTAGGTCCAGAAGTTCTAGGGATAAATCGTCAAGCCACGGGTAATTTAGCTAGTATGGAAATATAAGTATGCTTAAACGTTAATCGAATATGTTAAGTGCTGGTCGATATGTCTTGGTTTTGAAATTCTGTAAAAGAAACCGTGCTTGAAAAATGATGTGCTTTGACGATAGCTATATTTTGTATAGTAAGATTTTTGTCTATCTCTTATGGTTCAGCAGTTATACAAAAGTCATTCAGAGTGAACAGGACTTGAAAGCCATTCCCAGGAAATTCAACATATACACTTAATTTGTCACTAAAATTTCTTAAACGTATGCTATTTTAATCAAAATTGTTACAACCATTTTTGAGAACCTTGCATCTTTGGAGGATGCTGAGCTTAATTACTCAGTTTAGCGTTTAACGGACGTTTTGTTTTTGATTTATGCTATTTCCCCCACTCTCTCTCTCTCTCTCTCTCTCTCTCTCTCTCTCTCTCTCTCACACACACACACACACACACACACACACACACATCTGCCTGCAGAGCGTTTTCTAATTTTTGAACGGTTCCAGGGGTCTCAAAACATTGATCTCCGTTGAAATTTCGACATCAAATTTTTGCGTAAAATACAATACTGTTTGTGAAAATTGGAACACCAAGAAGAAAATGCATGATTGAAATGAATTTTGTTCCACATATTCGGTACCTATATTACAATAAGCAAATGGTTAATTTAACAAACCTGTGCATGACCTTACAGCCTGAATATAGATACATTATTTGGTGTAGTCCTCACGCTCTGCAATTAGAGCTTCTAAACGCCGTGGCATGGAATAAAAAGTTTTGGGATATTTTCCTGGATTATCTCCCTCCTCGCAGTTTCTATGCGAGCCCATAAGTTGTTGAATGCTAGTCACTGGACGGCCGTGACGAACAAGTTGCCAAACATTCCATACATTTTCAATAGGCAACATATTACGCCAACGTGCAGGTCAGGGAAGCAATGACATCCGTTGTTCTTTGAAGAAGGCTTGCACATTCCTCGCAATATGTGACCGGGTATTGTCTTGCTGAAATGTGGCATGTGGAGATGCTTGAAGCAGAGGGAATACCTCGGTCACTAAAACTTCCCACGTGTATCGGTTGCAGTTCAAATTCCCCTCAATTTGTAGGATGCGAGATCGGTTGTTGTAACCAAACCATCACACTTGGTGTTTGTCTGCTATGCCGCTCAACAGTGCAGGACTCCAGATTGTGCTCGCCAACGCTGTGGGACACATTGTAGCAGAACTTATCTGAGAAGACCACATTTTGCCACTTAGCACACCATGAAGGCATTCTCGTGCAGCCGGATGCGCTTGTGGTTTCTGGAAAATGGAAGCCGACGTTACGGTATGTGTGCAAGCAGGCTAATTCACAGTAGACGGTGAAAAATCGTCGATGTAGAAGTGTTTACACCTGTTGCATTGCTCCAGCGTTCTGCTAACACTATAGATGAAGCTCTGAGACCCGTTATGGCCATGAGGACAACATGGCGGTCATCCTGTGCTGTGGACATTTTTGGTAGCTGTATATCCGCTTTTCGCTGCGTACAAGCCTCTTCTGTCCACTACTTCCGCACAGTATCACTGTCGTAGCAGCATGCCTTGTAGAGGCCGAAATGTCACAATATGACAAACCCGCTTGAGACTGATCATTCTGCCTCGTGCTGATATTGCGCCGTTTGATGTCGATGAGGCATACTGGCACATACTTTAACGTTTCTACCTTGTCTGACAGCTCTTCACTCACTATACTTTGTGCAACACTGAGCTTTTCGGACAAAGACGACAGGGCCAAAGAAAATCGTCGTATTTTTTTATCGCTTCCTGGGCTCCCTTGAGGTGTATTCTTTACCTTACCTATCACAGAACGTAGTGGCTTGATGACACGGCAATAAGGGTGGGGGGGGGGGAGAGGAGGTTGGTACTTTTGCTTTTTCTGAAGAGGCCCAGTGACACACATACACATGCGCGCACATTCAAAACTTGTCACATGTGTATGCTGGAAAACTAGTTATACACTATAGGTGCTTAAAACCGCTAATAATAGAAACCAGAGGAATATAATACATTATATAAGTATATCATGTTTTATAATTATTATAAATATGTGAGAATAAAGGTCTCTGTGATCAAATAAATTATTCTTTTGTTATAATTGACTAATCAGGTTTAGAGACTAGAGATATAAATATATTTATGTACACGGTTTACATGAATATGACAATATATATTATGACAAAAAGTTTTGTTATATTCCTGTTGAACTCCCATGATCAGCAATAGGTCAGTAAAGCTAATTTACCAATTATAGTTTGAGTTAAAGGGAAAACACACTACTTTTTTATTTGTTTATTTATTCATGTATCATTTATTTAATTACTTTTGCTTCTATGCAGCAACAAACATTGATATTACTACGAGAATGCTGTTGTGTTTACTTTTTGTAATGAAGCTCTGCCATACTTGTATTTTATGAATAACATTCAAGCTTTAATTTGCGTCCCCTGAAAATCCTCTCACACATACACATTATACATTTCGCTAACCTGGGCGCTCATCAAGATATCCCCTTAAATTTTAGTCCTTTCAACACGCATCGTGTTGGAGCCGATAAGGTATGACTACTAATCGTCATGTCTGTATGATAAACTGAATGCATTCACTCTCCTCTCTTTTAGGCAATACGTTGAAAGCTCAAACACGTATTTCGTTTCTACGCCATTTTGTATCCTTTGTTTTGGTTATTGGGTAAGGTTATTTAGCAAAAGGAATGGTACATCCTTGCACTGTGATTTAAAGCAACCAATGAAATGGTCAAAGCTTCGTATAACGCTGAATAATGTGTAGACGCGAGGTGCAGTAAGATTGTCTTAGGCGTTCTGTGTACCCCACCTCTCTGCAATGCTAATTACTTATTGCTCGCAGTGTTTTTTACACATCCACCAAGTTTGGATTCATTTGGGAAATTCTTTCATGGTATTGCAATTTTCATTAACAGAGTGTACGATACTTTCCTTACTGAATGTATATATTAGAGAAGGTAAAAAACCACCGTAAATATTACTAAAATATGTATCATAGTAATTACAAGACTGTTCAGTAAAATATGCCTCTGGGCTAAGAGGCCGTGGTCCAATGGGCTCCATTTCTCTCCCAGACGTTTCGCTTGCAGCTGCGGCAAGCATCATCAGCGGCGCTCTCTCGGTCTCTCAGTCGCTACTTAGTCGCTAATATATGTATATGTATACAGTTATACATCGCCGCTGCTGATGCTTGCCGCAGCTGCAAGCGAAACGTTTGGGAGAGGAATGAAGGAGCCCAGTGGATTAGCCCGGAAGCATTTTTCACTAATGATGACTCCGGCCGTGAGAGCCTTCTTTATTTAATTACAAGACCGTTTCATGAAGTCAGTAATCGTTTTCTGAAATTTCTTCTCATAACGTCTGTAAGCAGCAATATAACGCCACATAAAAACTATGTTTTTTTTATTGATGGTGCCGTAACACAATACTTCCCGTTAACATTTGAATACAAGTTTTACCTCTTATGCTTTGAATCACTACTGTCGGCTTCGAGTTCATATTTAATGCTTTGGTATGCAACATGTTTTCATCTTAAATGCAAAGACCACATTGGCCAACACCAAAACTGAAAAACTTTGAATGCGCGTTTAAGAAGTTCACGCTTGTTATAACGGTACAATATTTATTAAAATACGAGTAAGTCCAAGCACCTGTATTGGATTTTAGGATTAGGGTCAAAGAACACCATCAATTATTCTCTTAGTAACTTTGTGACCTAGAATTTCGGCAATGATGTCCTTTTCCACTTTCTTTCCTTCATGGTTGTTCTTCATTTTCTGTGTTCCTTTCAACCAAAACCAGACGTGGAAGTTCTGAGCCGATGGGGAGTGCGCTGGAAACCCAAAAAGCGGTTCATTTGTGGGAAGTGTGTGAAAAAGAATGTTCTATGCAAGTCAAAATGTTAATTTAAACTCTTCAAATGTGCAGATTTTTTTTTAATTCTGAGAATTGACGATCGAATTAAAAACAGAATATTCATGTTATAGTGTTCACTTATTTCAAACGTATATAGATCTAAATTGCTTTATATTGTATTTCCTAATGTATTGTTTAGAGTATTTCATATTAGGGACACTATGAGCCCAATATTCAATAAGTGCACTATTCTAAAATTCGTTTTATTATGATTAACATTACATTACTGCATTACATTACATACTATATCCCTAAGTTAGTTATAATATAATATAACATCTGGAGTCCAGGATCACCACAATATCGAGGGACCTGTATAGCTACCCAAGCGCCACTAACAAGTGGAGAGAAGGTGACAGTGTGACTTTCATAACTTAAAATGAAATACTAAAGCGAAGTAAACAAATAAGCAAAATAGAAATAGTAATTATATATAATAGTGTTGCATGTAACCGCCCCAGTAGAGCAGTGGTAGCGCGCCTGCCTCTGGACTTTTCCCCACTGGGAGGTCTGTTCCGCAGCGCACTCAGCCTCGTTAGATTCTTGAAGGGCCAATTGAGAAGCTGCTTGACTAAACAAGTAGCGGCTCCAGGTTGTAAAGACCGGATAACCGGTCGGCAGGGACGGAGGCCACTGATCACGTACCACCCTCCAGTACTGCACCCCATTCATGACGCCTGTGGTGGACAGAGGTAAAGGGCGCAGCGGCTGAGCGGTGGGCCTAGGCCCGAATAGGGTAGTTGCACCGTGGGGTTAGTTTAGTATTGCATGAACTTAAGATGTGAAAGAACAGGCAAAAACAGTGAATAAGTGACTATGGTTTAAGGGCCCGTCGACAGATCATTAGGGCTCAAAGTCAAAAACCTAAAAAACAGGGAAACTCACCACCGGTAAACACTCAGAGTTATAACGTTAAAACAGGGGAGTTAAAACAGATTAAACAAATTAAAACAATTGAAATGTAAAACGTCAAATAAAAAGTTAAGAAGTTAAAACGTAAAAACTGACAAAAGGTAAGGTGTTTGGTCGTTAAAGCGAAATAAAACATCCAAAAAAGTCCAAAATAAAACCACGAAATAGAATAAAAGTTAAACTTGCTTACCGATGCCAAAACTGGCGACAAACCTCAGCACTATATCTGTAGCTACCGGGTCCTCACCTAAGATTGACTTCAGGGGGAAAAAAGGGCAAGAAAATGAGTAACGAAAGTTGAAACAAACTTATTCTACAGAGGGCAAATAGTGAGGTTAGGGCAGAAAAAGATAACAGCCAGGAAAGTCTTAGTTTAATTCAGGCCTATCAAATTGTGACCCGCGATGTCATTTTCCTACTTCTTCCCCCCTGCTCCACCAACGTGTGTTGCGGGTAGTCGGACTTTACGGCGATTCAGTACTATGAGAATAGAAGCTCTCTGGATGGTGCAAACCGAAGAACAAAACAGGTTAAACCTCATGTCCCTTCCATCAGCACGTAGTAAAATTAGATGATTGAAACAAAAGAAACTTCAAAAATATGTAAAAAAACCAGTAATAAATAACTAGAGAAATGTCAGAGAAGCAAGATAAATTAGCAGAAGAGCAAAAGAATTAGCTAGGGAACAGAAAAAGTTTGAGAAGTTAATGAGAAAGAAAATCAGCTAGCTACTGAAATAACTAAAACCCAAGGACAGTTAGCAGCTGATATAACTGTAAAACAAAAGTCAGTTAGCCACTGAAATTACTTTGACATAGGGCCAGTTGGCTACTACTGACATAAATAATAAAATAGAGCAAATTACATCTGAACAGGTTAAATTTTAGATTGAAATAATTGTAGAAACAAAAATACGTTCAAAAGTTAGCTTAAATAAATTCATGCTACCTCACACCACATACCAGGCGCGGCGCGTTTCAAAGGCGCTCAAGATCAAGCTGCCCGTCACCATTCACGCGAGCAAAAACATGACAACAATCAGAGCGGCAGAACCAAAAGAGATTTTCCAGATTATTCGCGAAGTTTTCCGCGGCCGGCGTATTTGTGGAAGTTCCAGAAAAGGCAAAGCTCGTGAAAGGTCCGTGTTACGTCATCCTCATTATATAAGGAGGCGACGCAATGGGAGTTGGGAGTCAGTCAGATTTTAGTTTGTGTGTGTGTGTGTGTGTGTGTGTGTGTGTGTGTGTGTGTGTGTGTGTGTGTGTGTGTGTGTGTGAGCTGCGTGTGTATGGTAGACTCGAAAGGAAGATAGTGAAGCAGTCAATGAGTGTGTGTTCTCTCGTAATAGACAGAAAGGAGCGATTCAAGGTTACGAGAAGAAACCAGATGTGAATTGTATTATCACGACGGACTGAACGTTGTGTTAACGTCAGCAAAAGAGAACTGTGTATTTGTGTAAAACTTTTGAAAGAGACTAGTGACAGAGTAATAGGTGTGGACTTTTGTCGATTTTGTCACAATACTTGTTAATCGTTTAGTAATGCATGAGAGGAAATTAGATGTGTTTTGCAGCCCTATGTTCGTCAGAAAGAACGAGGCTTTACAGTTGTGAAAGAGTAATCAAAATCGGTTGAGTGGTTTGTTATATTATAGATGAGGTTAATCCATGCTAAGTCTATGTTGAAAGTAAAATAAGTGCACTCGCATAAGGAACCCATTAAACTCTATATTACCGAACGGAAACTCAATTGTTAAACCATTGAAGCTCTCAATTGTTTAGGGAAGACTAAGTAACTAGGGTTAATACTGCATAACGGCTTCTGGCACAATAGAAGCGTCCATCCATCAATGTCACGTGCTACCGAGTTTATGACATGATAACACTACATACGTGTGACCCGCGTGTGCGGTCTATTACACTGCTCTGCTCTGGCTATTCTTTCACTAAAATAGTACGCGCTTCTGTTGTTTCTACCGCCTACTTAAGGCACGCGGAGGGGAAAAAGTCATGGTGGTGAAAAAATATATTGAGTTCTCTCTCTCCGTCGCTCTCTCTCTCTCTTTCTCAGAAAAACATCTGAAGCTCTGCATTCACATGACTTTTTCTTACCACTATCATTTATTACTTTCCCTGGCAGCTATGTATAGTCTTGTCTTTTATGGCACGGTGGAGATTCCGACAGTCAGCCGATAGCCTATTGTGCGTCAACCCCCGGGAGCAACGATGAAATGAGAGTACCCCACAGGCGGCAAGTGGGTGGGTCCCTAGCAGGTGCAGGCAAGTTCTTCAGCCCGACTGAGTTCCAGGTCGCCACCAGCCAGTTCCAGCTGATCAGTCAGTCTCCCTGGCGGGTGGCCAGCCGACCACGTGTCTCCCCTCAGCCGAACACCGTATTTCCACAACCCAGGCTACATAATAGCACATCCGACCAGCAACCCTGCTGACTTACACCCTGGAAAGACCGGATAGAGAGAGAATGAAATGAAAGGAAGCAAAAATGAGGATATAAGGTAAATATCCTTCCCAGTATTCACCTAAGTGACCTGGGAAAAAAACAACGAAAAACTCCAAGGTCAGTAAGGTCTTCCGCGGGAATCGAACCCGCGAACTCCCGAATACAGGCCACAGACGTTACCGCCTAAGCCATCCCGCTCAGTCTTAGCTGTAGTACCGGGCAAAGTGGCGCCGAGGACACATGTGCGACTGACATTCGGGAGGTCCCGGGTTCGATACCTCAGGAACTCCCACATTAGTCCATTTGTTTTTCGTGGTTTGTCTGGTCGATAGGTGAAATTCGGGCTGGTTCCTCTTCTACTGCAACCTTGCTGTCTCTCGGTTCATTCATTGTCATCTATTTCAGGACTGTAGAATCAGCCAAGTGCTCAGCGTGTTGCGGCTTTAATCTTTCTCAAAGTAGAACGATCCTGTGGTAAATGCTTTGGAGGGGAGAAAGAGAGACAGACGTGCTGTAACGTCTTAGATCGCTAATTGGTGCAACGCAGATGAGCGGCCTAGAGCGTTCCGTGCCTCAAAAGTGACAATTCATCCCGTGTTACATTTGCTACTTTAATTACACCTTATCCAACACTGTTCACATGTACATAATGAAACAATATCAAAACAAATAAACAACCTACATTCCTACCCTAAAGAATATATGCTCTGAAGTTTCTGGATTACAAACCCTCTCCTGTATGAACGTTTTGCTTCCTTTACCCCGTTTTTATGTAGCAATCAAGTTTGTTGACAGGGCATTCTAAAGAATGGTATATGGGGAGGAAATTGCTGAGATTATAAATTACAAAACAAATATTTTATATTAACTGAGAAGATTACTTCTATCGTGGTCGCTGACTATTTGTCTTTTTCAAAGAGATTAAAATGGCAGCCTGGGACTGCAGAAGGTTATTTTCTTGTAGAAGTGACGCAACTAAAGCTGGCCAACTAGAGCTGCGCGAAACTTTGGCAGGTACTACGGGGATAAAACCGGGTTACCTCACTCCTTTGAAGGTCTCATGCCATTTCTACTCCCTCCATTGTACTTGCCGCTCCCATTGCTCTCTGTCCACTTATTCACTGCGATGTGCACTCCTCGAGATACTAGAGCCCCTAATACGGATAATGACCTCCTGCAACAGGCGTAACGGTACGGTACGTGCAGCAGCATTAGGAAAAGTCTTCTACGCATCCTGCAGATTGGTGAACTTTAGTTGCTTGAAAACTTACTTGAAAACTGTGTAATGTTATTAAATCACTATGGGACGAAAAAGAAGGTACTAATATTTAAAATTTAAATCACATTAATTATCTAGAAATTGCTCGAGCATTCCGACCGAGGATTCTTCCACCACTAAACGGCACTTACGCGCTATCAGCATTTGCAGAACTTCGAGGATTTTCACGGAGAGATGCTCCGCCGATGTTTCACATTATTTTGTGTGAGTATCGGGGGATTTTTCTATGAAAGACATCTATGTCGCAGGAGTTTATAAGAGCAAACCTCGCAACTTCTAGTAATTCACATTTTCTGCAAATAATCTCGTGGTAGGACGAGTGGATTCAATATGTACACAATAGTCATAAATAAACGAAGTCATAAATAAATAAGGAATACAAACATTAGACATAACTCTTTTACTACTGGTTGGTTCGAGTACTTAATGTCATTTCCCAACTTCCCAGCAGATTGCAGTTCCTACCTTCAGCTGTTTTAAAATAAACGCGCAAACGAAATGCTGTTAGCATAGAATAACAAACACCGACAAACATGATATCAAAGCGATTGCTCCTTAAAATGCTTATCATTCACTGTATACATAAGCTTATGTTTCTGAACCACGGGAAATTAGGTTAGGTTAAGTTGTTTCTTTTTATATAGGTTTGGGTTAATTGACAACTAGTGATATCACCAAAGCACGCGAGCGAAGCAAGAGTGCGTTTCTTAATGATACTGTCATAAATAAACCCTCGATGCGGAATAGATTAATTATGCATACAACTTTTTTTTACTACTGGTTGGCTCGAGTACTTAATGTCAGTTCCCAACTTCCCAGCTGGTGGCAGTTCTTACCTTCAGCTGTTTTAAAATAAACGCACAAACAAAATGCTGCCAGCATAGAATAACAAACACCAACAAACTGATACCAAAGCGTTTGTTCCTTAAAGATGCTTATCATTCATTGTATACATAAGCTTAGATTTCTGAACCACGGGAGGTTAGGTTAGGTTCAGTTTCTTTTTATATAAGTTTGGGTCAATTGACAACCAGTGATAACTAAAGCTACAATTTTTAGCACCGCATCATATGTAGGAGTGTCAGTTATACTGTAGGTACGTTCGCCCAGACCAAGAGGCTAACCATCAGCACTGCACTGCACGAAACAGTCCCATGCACACGGTAACGTGACTAAGAATTGTGGCTTTATTGATAACATCAAAGCACGCGAGCGAAGCAAGGGTGCGTTTCCTAATAATGCTTATAATTTGCTATTTATATAAGCTTAGGTATCCGATTCACACAATTTAGTACGTGTGTTGCACCATTAAACAGCTGCTGTGTTGCACTCGCATGAATTTCTCTACCCTTGTACTAACTATTCTTACAAACTCTTATTCCTCTATCTTCTTCATGCTATTCGAAATAAATATTTGCAGAAATTATTTAATTGTATGTTTGTTTGTGGGTGGAAGGAAAATATAAACGAATAACAAGGAGTATTTCCGAGATGACTCAAAAAAGAAAAAGAAAAAATGTATTGGGACGTAAATTCTTTGCTATAACGAGATCAACATTTTTTGTACAGTAAGATTTGGTCTATCTCTTACGGTTTATAAGTTATGCAAAAGTCATTAAGAGTAAACTCGACTACATGGGCTATAGTGAGTGAGTGGGTATGGTTCAAGGGCCCGTTGACAGCTAGGTCCTTAGGGTCCAAAATCAGAAACATAAAAAACAGGAAAACTCACCGTCGGTAAACACTAAGAAAAGATGTAAAATCTCAACTAAAAAAGGTAAGAAGTTAAAGAAGTTATAACGTAAAAACTGATCTGAAAAGGCAAGCCATTAAAATGAGATAAAACATCTTAAAACTCCAAAACAAAAACCACGAAATAAAATAGAAGTTAGACTTTCTTACCGAAGCCAATACTAGCTCAGCACTATATTTATAGCTACTGGGTCGGGCTGTAGCGAGAAAATTCACTATACACATTTCATTTACTATAAAAATATCTTAAAAATATGACATTTTAATCAAAATCATTAGCCATTTTTGAGAAAATCAATATTTTCGAAAAGATTTCTATGTAAAGAATTGTTTAGGGTGGATGAATTTTATTCAAAATCTTCGCGTCGCGTTCTTCAAAGACAATAAACTGAAATAGTAACTTTTGTTTTTAATTGACTTTTCGTTTTTAAGTTATACTGTAAACACGCACACACACACGCACACGCACCTTTTTCTAAAAGTGCTGCTTTTGGATTCGGGGGGCCTCAAAACAATTCTTTTCCAGTGAAATCTCGACATCAAATTTTTGGGTCGAATACAGTAGGTGCTTCCCCTACTTATTACACGTAATAGAGAATGTAAAAATGCAGTCTTAACATTTACTTTTACACGAGCCGGAAGCGAATAAGAGCAGTAAAAAATCAACATTCCTAATCCAGTGCAATTCACTTCTCATTTACGAGATTTTCAAGTCCCCTCACACAGTGGACTAGCGAGAAAATGGCCATGTTTGTTGCCATTTTGGATAATTTTGCTTAAAACAAAACACCCTGAAACTTAAGCTCCATATACTACCCCTAATCTCAGGCCATTCTGTTTTAATTTGATTGACTTTTCCTCGAGTCGTCCAGTAGTAAAACATAGCCTACGCATATTACACAGAATGTTAAAAAATTCAGTGCCCCAACTAATAGGGATGATACAGAAGAGCATAACAAATACATGTTGTTATATAACCTTCTCTTTTTATTTTCATTACATGATTACCGTCCCCCTTTTGTAGGACTTACATCCCCTAGGACTCGGGGAGCACAGGAACCTACGGACCGGTCAGAGTGAAGACCTGGAAGCGCGTGGTTAGCCCAGTACCAGGTAGGTATGACAGTGAGGAAGAGAATGATATGAAATGCAGGCGAAATCGATGGTTGGAAGGGTGATAATGGAGCAGTTGGTGGAATGAGTGGCGGGAGAAACCGGAGCAACCGGAGAAAAGCCGCCCTGATGCCGCTTCTTCCATCACGAATACCACATGCGAGTCCCTGGGATCGAGCCGGTATCAACTTAGCATATAGTGCATGGAGTGCTGGAAAATGCGTAGTGTGTTCTGTATTTGGGGCGTTGCCGTGGTCGAGCGGCTAGACGGCCCGGGTTCGATCCCAGGGACCCGCACGTGGTATTCGTGGTGGACGAGGTGGCGTCAGGGCGGGTTTTCTCCGGGTTCTCCAGTTTCCCCCGCCACTCATTCCACCAATTGCTCCATTATCACCTTTCCAATCATAGATTTCGCCTGCATTTCATATCACCCTCTTCCTCACTCTCATACCTGGTGCTTGCCTGACCACCCGCTTCCAGGTCTTCACTCTGTCTGGTCCAGAGGTTCCTGTGCTCCCTGACAGGTATCTGACCCTAGGTACAGGCTTGTAAGTCCTAGGGTGTATAAGTCCTACTAGGAGAGGATAATCAGGAAAAGAAGAAGTAGCTCTGTATTTGTGTGGCTGCATGTAGCCTCAGGCAAAGAAGTCTAATGGAGTGAAGGCCGGGGATCTGGCAGACCAATTTGCAACTCCTCCCCGGCCGATCCATCAATTGCCAAAAGTACTGGTTATACTGCTCAGACTGGTTTTGCCAAGTGCGCTGGCGCCCCATCATGCTGAAACCAAATCCTCCTCCTGATATCTACGGATACGTAGGGCTTCAGCCGCACCATAAAGAAATTGCATATCTGGCAATTCTCCCTCGGGCCCAAATGACTTAACTATCGATGGGTCCTTGACCCTGCTCACTGACTGTTCTCCCCATGTTTAGTGCTTCATATTGACATTGCAACTGTCATACAAGCACTAATGCTACTTGCTGTTTACTGTCTCATTGTCCAAGAGTATGACATCACAACATACTATGTATCTCAAACTTACAACGTGGGACAAAATGACTTTTATCTGCTCCACTCGCGTATTACTTAAGTATACTCAGCGCTCACAAAATAAGGGTTTTCGATACGTGTTTATTTAATAACATATTTGTTTTTGTGTTCTCTATCATTCCTCTTAGTTTCGGCACTGAAATTTTGAGCAGCCTATATACTCCTGCTCTCACTTGATGCGTTGCTCCAACTAAAATACGATACAAACTGAACCTTGAATAAACCGGTTATCACCGCTAACCACTTGCCTCATCCCGCACAAATGCTATTCCTTTTGCCCAGCGGAATTCCATATCAACTGCGGAAACACGATATATGGATGACCCAGTAAATAGCTGTAACACTTCCCGTAGCCTAATTTTATCAATGAATGAGAGAAACCATGTAGTATCGACGAATACAGGGTAATATGAATGTACTACCTTTACCCCTTAAACAACTCATATCAAGAGTGAACTACGAGCGCATACCACAAATGATTATGAACTATAACCCAAAGGTTAGAAGAAATGTGGTAAAAGAATAAGACTGAACCAAGCCTCAGCAGAATTAATCCACGATGCTGATGTGTTAATGGTTACAAATATACTTACATTTGGCTTCAGCGACGACCAGTGAGCTCAATATGAACAACCAGAGAACCTTCTTCCATTTCACAAGCATTATAGCTACAATACATTTGCGTATTACATCATCTCAACAAATAATTTATAAAGACCTCAAACAATTTACTACATTCATTGCAATCAGATCGCAGTCAGTTGTTTAAACAGCTAGGTGTACCAACATTTAACACCAAGGCAACGACAGAATCATAAATTACTGAACAGTTCTTTAGTTCTGGTTTCAGTAACTCTGATATTTGGTATTCAATATGTAGTAAATATTTTAGTTTACGTCTTGGTTTAATGAACTTTTATCTCCCTACCAGCAACAAACGACAGGTTAAGATCGTGAGTACATTAGTGCTGGCCATGTCTGGTAAACTCTTTTTGACACAACAAGTTTAATTTCTACCAGTACTTAGTCTTAAATTTAAGCCTTAAGAACCATCATTAATTGAGTAAAAAAAAAAAAAAGGCAACCTTCTTCTGTAAGTGATAACATCACTTGACGACAAAATAGATCAGAACTTAGTGATTTATCCCCTTGGTGACCAGATTTATACCTAATATACCGCAAATAAGTCAAATTTTAACCTCCATTTCACTAAAACAGTAAATGTCATAGCCAAGAAAGGTAAAATTTATGACACCCAGTTTCACGACGTTTATGAAGAAAAGAAATCGGAGTTCTTGTACTTTCCGGTTCACATCACTCAACCGCAATTTTTGGCCTCTTCTCCGAACACATTAGTTTATCATCCAACCCCACAATTTGCTTTTTGAGCGTCAGTGCTCCAATAATGTCATAAACCGGGCCTTGATGTTTATCACATGTCATAGTTTCCCATTGTGGTTTCCTTCCATGGAAAATATAAGTGAAGCACGACTTTATCAGTGGTAATTAAAGTTGTGCACCTCTCATGGGTAATATAAAGTCAAATTAATGTTTTTTAACGTTATTTGTCATTTGCTTGATAGTTTTCACGTTAAAGCCACATTTACTCTTCAGTGTTTGTACTTTTGTTCATATTACTTTCTCTACTGGTAAGTAGAGGAAGTATTGTATTCCATCCAAACATTCGATAGCGATATTTCACCAGAAATATGTTTTGAGACTCCAAAAAAGCATTTTTAGAAAAAGATCAGCGCGCGCACGTGCGTCTGTATGTCTGCCTGTCAGACTGTGGATATCAAAACTCAAAAACGAAAAGTTGGTTGAAAACTAAAGCTCGTATTTAAGTTTAATGTCTTCCAAGGATGCGATACGAAGATTTTGAAGAAAATTGCTCGATCCTAAACTACCCTTTACATGGAAAATTTTTCAAAAATTTCTGATTTTCTTGAAAATGGGTAATGATTTCGATTAAAATGCCATATGTTTGAGATATTTTTATGACAAATGAAATTTGTCTTAAATGTTCTCGGTTTAGCCTATGTAGTCCTATTTACTCTGGATGACTTCTGCATAACTGGTAAACCGTAAGAGAGAGACCAAATCCTACTATACAAAAAATGCAGGTATTGCTAAAACACACAATTTATGTCTGAATAATTGTTTATACAGTAAACCATTTCGGAAATGTTCCTTGTTATTTGTGTGAGTTTTGGAAAACATACTTCCGTCGAATGGAACATCATTATTCATTTTTTATATGTTGACCGTACAATGAGATCTGAATATCAAAGCTTTAAAAGATTTGATATCGCTGAAAGCCTGTATTCTAATATTCTCCTTGCACCTACAAGGAAATAAGCAATAAGATAATTTCTGGAAATGTCTATCTCAACTAACATGAAGAAGATATAGGAATAAGAGTTTGTAAGAATGGTTAGTACGAGAGTAGAGAAGGTCACATGGGTGCAAAACAGATTTTCTTTTATATTTCTATTCCAGTTTTGCATATGTGCTTGCAGCCGTCCCAAAGACGCATTTCACACATGTCCTGATTGTTGTCTGTAATATTTCTTACAATTATCTTTCTTGCAAGATTAGTGACATTCTGAATGACAAACTGGCAATGCTCCATGAAGGTGAGCCCAAATCGAACTCTTCTGTTATGGCTTATTTCAAATATGCCTAAATAGCATCATGCGATGTTGAGGTCTTTTTCCCGTTACAAGTCAATGTTGTGTGCATATACGTCATTCCTTTTTTAAAACATTAAAAATGTCACTTTTATTTTATTCTGTGCAGAGCTGAGCGCTAGCTCTGTAATTAGCAATTAAATAAATTCAAAGTGCACGAGTAAAATTAGTAGTATTTATTTATTATTGAGTATACTAGATTTTCAAACTAGAGTTTCAATATGATGTTAATTTAAACAGCAGTAAATGTTTGAAGATTTCTAAAATGCACCCCCGGTTATATTGCCATACTTTTTAATTTTGTCGGTCATAAGTGCTTGCACATTTTTTAACAGTTTTAGCTCGTAAACTTCCGGGCCCTGTTGATAAATATGCCACTTTTAATTTATTTATCTTATAGGAACGTGGTAAGGAGTAGATAAATATTAAAGCTTGTGTACCCTGTGCGCTTTATCTTGCCTCTGGCCTAAAGAAAGAGAAAGATATATGTTGAAAAGAGACGCAGATACTCACCCCCTGTGTTTGTTGTTATGGGGAAAGTGGGAGAAAATTTCGCTGCTTCTATCCAATCAGTGCTGAACTGAAGAGGCAAGTATGAATAGACTTCTGACGTAGCTGCACGCAAAACATGTTTTCTACCCCGTGCCCCTAACTGCCGTGGTGGGAGTGACCTTCCAGTTTTATGGTCCTAGAGACTAACTAATCCACCGGAGGTATACCACCACTAAACTGCATACTTTTAGCTGATATTGTTCTCTTTTTGTTGTTTTAGCGGCTTTTCTCAGGATTTAGCGTTTTTCTTTACAAGCGACTCCTTGGATTTATAGTACTTTTCGATGTTTTTACCAATATTTTGGCCACTTATAGATCCAGTTGTATTACATTTCCGTTCCAGGCCCTCACCTTTACCAGTTCTAGCCTATCCTTCTCTAATCTATCTACTTGCCCTAAGCCCTCCTATTATACTCGCCTACTTTGTTCTTTCATAACCTAAGCTAACATAACATAACCCTCTTCTTCTCATCAACCTAATCTAAGCCGTCCTGTTCTATTCTCTAACCCAGGGCCTCTCAAAGCTTCAAATCACATCGGGTGCCATCCAAGGAGCAAAGGTTCCTTGCAACGAGCATCGTAGCGACTCGGTTAACCTCGGTTCAACTCGGGTGCTGCGAAGTAAACAAGGAAGCCTGCGTTGCTAGACGGCTTGTTTATCACTGAAATAGATGTGTGCACTGTAAGTGCTTAATAATGGAGCAACCCGCTCCAAGAAAGCAAATAATATCGAAAGTCAATTTAAATCAAAGTGGGAGCATTCTTATGTTTTTGAAACTTGTGATCATAGAGCCAAATATCTCAACTGCGGTGCAATAATAAGTGTGGCAAAACCATCTGTTGAAAAACACCATAACACAGCGCACAAAGAAACGTATAATGAAATTATAGGGGACGTAGAGAGAAACAATTAAAGAGGTTGGAGAAAAGCATTCTTTATCCAAAAATCTGATGTGTTGCACTCACACGACTTTCTCTACTCTTGTACTAACCATTTTTACAAACTCTTATTCCTATATCTTCTGCGTGTTAGTTGAGACAAACATTTGTACAAATTATCTTATTGTTTATTTCCTTATAGGTGCAAGGGGAATATTAGAATACAGTAGGCTTCGAGCGATAGTCAAATCTTTTAAAGCTTTGAGATCCCGTTCTCTTTGCGCACTTAACATATAAATAATGAACAACGATGTTCCGTTTCACGAAAGTTTCAAGTTTTCCGAATCTGAGACAAATAACGAGGAACATCTCCAAAATAGTTCACTCTACAAAAAAATTATTCTGACATAAATTGTGTGGTTTAGTAAGATCTACATTTTCTGTATGTTAAGAATCTGTATATCTCTTACAGTTTAGGAGTTAGTCAAAAGTCATCCAGAGTAAACAGGTGTGCATAGGCTATAGCCACAAAATTCAAAATATACATTTGATTTGTCATACAAATATCTCAAACATATGACATTTTAATCAAAATCGTTCGAGCCATTTTCAAGAAAATCAAAATTTTCGAAAAGTTTTCCATGTAAAGGGTAGTTTAGGGTAGGGCTATTGTCTTCAAAATCGTCGTGTCGCATGATTGAAAGACATTAAACTTAAATACCAACATTGGGTTTTAACCGACTTTTCGTTTTTGAGTTATGCTGTCCACAGTCTGACAAACAGACACACACACACACACACACACACACACGGACCTTTTTCTAAAAATGCTTTTTTTTTTTTTTTTTTTTTTTTTTTTTTTTTTTATTCAGGGGGGTCTCAAAACTATATTTCTGGCGAAATCTTGATATCGAATTTTTGGGTGGAATACAATACTTCCTCTACTTAGCAGTAGAGAATGTAAAAAGAAAATGCAAGGAAGTGTTCAAAATAATAGTGGATTTAACAGTCTATAACATGTGTTGATGGGCAACATGAAGAAATGATTGATGCCAGTGTGAGTGACAGAACATGTTATAATGATGCTAGACGGACTTCTTGTTACGTGGAGTGATCGTTTTCGAAATTCAAGACAATTTTTCCTGACAATCGCCAAATCATTCGAGATGGAAAATTTGAGAAATCATGCGAGCTATACTGCAATTCTACAGTACTTGGTGAACCCTTCCAAAAATAATGTCAGGTGAGTAATAGGTACATTTATATTAGGTAGTTCAGCTATTCAGATCAGGCATCGGCAAACATGTACTCAATGAGGTATCAGTATGACGTCTCAACATGCAACCCGCAATGCACATGACGTAATGTAGAACAGGGGATGGCATTGACCTTCGTTCAGAGTCAGTGGTGGACTCACTCGCTACAGAGTACAATAAGGAATAGTACGTATACTTGAATCCAGCTATTTTGGTCTACGATACTTTATATAGGCCTAGATATGTGAGCAATATATTTCAATTCACTTCTGTTTGCAATGTACCATGAAAATTTAGTGATATATCACAAGTAGCCGCTCTCAGTATAGCACGCAAATTATGATCTGTTAATTGCGATACAAGATTTTTTTTTAGATTCAGTTTCTTTTTTTCTACATATTTTTTAAATGCCTTAAATAATTCTTTACCTGGTGTAGGTTCCTAAGTGGAATGACTTCAAGCATATATTCTTGTATCGAGAGGTTGTTAGTAACTCCACGATTGCAAATTACCAATTGTGCTGTGTCAACGTTGTCAGTGCTTTCATTCAACGCAAGAGAAACGGCTATAAATCCATGGACCTCGGTTTGTAGTCTTTTTTCAGTTATTTCTGCTATTTTATGTATCCTTCTCTGTATGGTTCGTGGTGATAATGCAATATTTCTAAAATATATTGTTCAGGGCAAATTATGTTGGCAACTTTACCCTCACATTTTTTATGAAATTTCCATCACTAAAACACCTCAGTGACTGAGCAATCTCCAAAGCAACAGCATAGGTGGTGTGAAGTTGTCTATCAGTTATAATATTTGAATTAATATTAGGTTTGGTATCTGAATATTGCTCTTTGAGCTGTTGCAGTTGGTTAGTCCGACCTAGACCTGGAAAAAGAAAAGTAAAATAAAAATAAAAAAATAAAATGAATAATCCTATGACATGTATCATAATGCCGCTTGATGTTCCATTGATGAGTGCCTTTTTGAACTTTAGATCACAACAAACACCGTACGTTGCTTACATGATGAGAGAAGAAATAATCAAAGTGCTATTCTAGATATCAAATTTAATAGACCAGGAATAATTAGATGCACTCTAATTCTATGGATATACTAAGACTTTAAGTTAAATAAACTAATATCCTTCAAAGTTATAAATAAAGAAATTTATCTTCAAGTCTTAGTATTAAATTACAGTTTGACAGACATATTTAGAAGTGCAGATAAATACGACAGGCAGTGCGCCCGTGATCGGTGTGTGTGCAGTGCCAGTTAAGGCTGCGAGGGAGGGGAGGGGGAGACAGAGTAAGCGCTGCCCCTGACACGTCATGGTTGCGAGGCCTCATTGAGTACATGTTTGCCGATGCTTGATTCAGATCTTAAAAATATTTTATTCGTTTTAGTAGATATTTTTTACTTTTTAGCACAAATTTTCGACATTTTTAGCGCATAAAAATAAATATTTTACATGTTTTTAGCACCTAAAAATCCGAGCCCTACTCGTTACTATACGTTGGCAAGAACCTTCCCCCTCCAACTCCTCACAGCTGTGAAACGTCAGGGCCGGAGATCCACTGGCCGTACAATAACTAGTGCAACACTGCGCACCACATGTAAACATTGGGTGAGTGAGTGAGTGAATGACTGGGTTAGTGAGTGAGTGGGTCGGTAAATGGGTGAGTGAGTGAGTGAGTGAGTGTGTGAGTGTGTGGGGTTTAACGGCCCGTCGATAACGAGGTCATTTGGGCCTGTAAACCTTACGCAGTGAGGCAGAAACAACGCTTAAAGTGAAGAAGAGGGAGACGGCAAAGCGAGCGAACAAGAGAAGCATAAGGAAACGGCGAGTCTAAACTTTTTGTAGTCGTATTTTGCACCTTGCGCCGTGTAATGCACCCTGAGAGGCCCTGCTCTGACCTAACTTAGACCTTCCTATTCATTCGGATATTTCATCCCATCATTCACATTGACATATGCCATCCTCTTCTAACGTCTACCCCAACCTACCATAACTTAACCTGGCCTTCTCCCATTTAGATCTAAGCTTGGGCATTAAGTTCACCAGTTTAAACACCGTTTCACACTTTCGGAGGTATTTTGGAGCCGTGATGCTGACATGTTGACCACACTGATGATATTTTGAAAACTGGGACAGGTGTTCTAACCACTTTTCAGGATACTTAGGACGCTGGCACCGATATTTTCGGTCTTTTAAAGGGTGTTCTAAGAGAGTTCTAATACAGACATTTTTCTCACTGCTAGAGATATACCACTTTTATAACATCTTGCTATACTCCTGCGCTAAAAGCTCTAGTTTACAGGTGTTGAGTGCAGTTTCATCTTCAGTTTTCCTTAGTTTTCCCACTATTTTCATGTGTTATCTAGCATGACTTGTCTTTTATTAACTTAGTCTCCTTTTTCAGCGATTTCTGCTGTTTTATCAGTATTTTCATTGCTTTAGCATGTTCGGATATTTGTATGGATCTTTAGAACTTTAATGATTTAATATGCCCAGAAAGTATGAGATAGCAAAAACATCCATCTAACGGGAGAACAAAAAGCTTACGAACGGCTGCGCGGTATTTTCCCTGTCCGCATCCTCGGCACTCGTCGTCTGCCGCTGTCATAGAAAAGCGCGGATGAAACCATACATTTTAAAACCACTTTTTAAAGGCTTTACTTACCAACTTTATGAAAGCAGATGCTGAAACTGGTCACCGTCGTTGTCAATTTATGTTTGGCACCTGCTTAGGAAACTATCCATCACTCGCCGTAGTTCATGTTGAGAGATACTGGCAAACGGTGGATCTTTTGCTTAAACTCTTCCAGGGTGTGTGGATTTGTCTTTACACTTTATGCTTTAAGTTGCCCCAGAAATAGAAATCGCAAATCCCTACTAATAATTCTGTTCTGAAACACACTTTCAATTGTTCTCATCGAACGTTTGGCCGCGTGAGCTGTTGCAAAATCTTGTTGAAAAAACACGAAGTCACGCTCCCTGTCGGTTAATTTTCTTAAAGTTTTATTCACGTATGTATGGGCCTCAAACTTTGCCTCGAAAAACGAGTTTCAATAAGCGATTTCTATCTCGGGTGTGTACGTAATGTGTAGCATGACATAACGTCACATAACGTGACATAATATTATATATGTGTACAAAATATGACAGGGCTGAGGTAGAAGGTGTCAAGAAGGTAAATGAAGAATATATATTTTGCCAAAATTCGATCGTACGATCCTTGATTCGATAGGGTAGCTACTCATATCCTGTCTTGGACCCCATAACCATAAATGCTAATATGGAAGCCAAGTAAAATTGGTATTAGAAATAAGAAAATAAAAACACAAGACGAGGAAACCCTAAATAAACAAGAATATAGAGCAGACATATTTTTACAGATTGTGTAATTTGAAAAGCATGGTACTTCATCTTTGTTCGCGGTTTCCCAGACATTCATTTTTCATACTTCAGGTGCACGTTTCTCAAAAGCGTGACAGATACGATAAGAAAGTGTTACTGTCTATTTATTAATGATTCGTGAAACCTTCCAGTTAAGTATTTTATAAATTTGAGGTATAGTATGAAGAAAAACAATTTAATGCTAAAAAATTTTATGGTGTTACATAGAATTAAATAATTTTTATGTGTAAAATACAAACTATATAGGAATTTTATTTAACCAGTCGTGTCAAACTGTGCCTTACGTTATTGAGATAACATTTTGGGGCCTGCAACTTCAAATGTTTACAAGAAAAGTGTACCTGAAGTATGAGGTGAAACTTTTTTCAGGATGCATAGTATGCTTTATGCCCCTTTTGCAGGGTATTCTGCTAATGTAATTAAATTATTATGCAGCTGTTAAATGCCTAATTACCTGTGCTATAACTAAATTAAATTTCAAATTATTCTAATGTTTGGTAGCTGCTATATTTAAATTTTAAATATCGTACAATACGCAGGTGCTGTACCCACTACATTAAGGGACATGCTCTTTTATTCACCTTGAAGTGAACAGAAAAAAATAAGTGTGAAACACAATTATTATGGACTCATATTTAAATTTATTCTGGTATATATGTGATTAACTGTAAACAATGAGATGTTTGTGTTTTGTTTATGTGTTCTTTGTTTCTTGGATTAAGATTGAGTGCCTTACTAAGATAAATGCAATACTAATGTGCATTGTCGATTTTGACGCAAATACTTAAACTGGGTGGGAGGCAGTATGTAATAACGTTAACTCGCCTAGTGCTTAAATTAAGCACCGCAGCAAAAACTTTCCTTAGCAAAAAGTGTTTAAAATAATGTTATCTATCAGCTGCGAAAGTTCGTCGGTCTAATTTTGGGACACATACAGGATGGAAGTGAAATGATGTGCCAAACTTTAACAGCGAATTTCTCATGTTGTGAATAACAAGAAAGTTTAATACCAAAATGTTGAAAAATTTATAGTTTTGTAGAAAAAAATACTTTTATAAAAATTATCATTACCTGGCTGAAATATTATTGATTGAAGGTTCTTGATTTATGGCTATTTTCATAGAAAATTGAACAAACGACAACTTTTTCCTTTGGCGTATTTCAATAAATTCAACGGTTTTTGTGTAAATTAAATTTAAAAACCTACAATTTATTGCAACAAAAAGGCAACAAATTGTGGGGTATTCAATTTTGTTTTAGCTTTACTTGCGGAGTTTTCCTGGGGATTTCAATATTGTTAAGTTCTCAAGGTAAGCTCAACAAATTTGAGTGGCCGTAAAGACATTTCCGTGTCGTTTTACAGTGCTCATTATAATGCCAAGGAGAGGACGAACTGAAATATTACTTTTAATATTTGGCATTTGTGGCGAACTTATCGTTTGACAGCTGCATTGTATTACATTAAACATTTTTTTTCGTAAAAAATGGTTGTTAATTTTGAGAACAGATTTGTTTAAATCGAATTTAATAACATTTTGTGAACATTCGTTGTAAGTTTACGGAATTAACTTGGAGTTTCCGTGTTTCGCGCAGAGGCAACTGTATTGCGTGAGTTCGTGTGTCGGAAAACCATCATCTTTGTTCATTTACGCGCAGGAAAAGAAAAGAAGAAAATAGTCCACTAGAAAGCTTTGTATTGTATATTAACTGCATTTATTTTTCATGTAAATTAAAGACATTAAATTCATCTGAACTACAAACAAGTTTTATTTAATAACCAAACAACATTCAAACCGTACACGATGCGATTTCAATGAATTGGAGTTGGAAGGTTGATCAGGATTGATAATCACTTATGAAGAGTTACAATCAAATTTTAGATGATGTGAAGTTCACCAGGTCATCTGCTTCGTTAATAAAAACCGATGTGCTTTTCCTGGTGATATAAATAGTTTGATCTCAAAAGGGAGTTAGAATAAAGTATGTAACATGATATTTGAACTTGCAGTTTCAGTGAGTTTTGATGTTTAATAACTATTTGAAAGAACCGGTGAAGAGAAGTAGGGCTGTGGGGAGAATGTATACTAGGAAAGAAACGCTCGAAGGAATTACTGCTGTATTGCACAGGTCTGTGTTGCAGTAATGACACTTGTATCCTGCAATGCAGTCTCCAACAAGTCCACACCCTCGGCTCAGAGTTTTAAAAGGAGCAATCCCTCCTGAAATACAACCATAGTAAAAGTTTACAATTATTGTAATAATTATACTGTATTGATCAGAAATTCCTTCGTACCGAAATTCAACCATTTTAGCTGAAATGTTTTTCACATATTTCTTAAACATAACAGAATTACTATTCAATGAGCTACGTAATTCACTTTCCAAGAGTATAACTTGCACAAATTTGATATGCTGCACTCACATAACTTTCTCTACCTTGTACTAACTATTCCTACAAACACTTACTCCTCCATCTTCTCCACGTTAGTTGAGATAAATATTTGCAGAGATTATCTTATTGCTATGCATACTTAGGCTTTCATGGCCGGGGTTAAACCAATAGATAGTAATTTGCGGGCTTGTAGGCCGTGGTCCAGTCGATGAATTACGTGACATTTCGCCCAAGATGCCCAACGCAGTGTTGGGCAAAACGTCAGACATTTATGGACTGGACCACGGCCTACAAGCCCGCAAATTACTATCTATTGGTTGTCTTATTGTTATTTTTCTTGTAGATGCAAGGGGAATATGGCAACACAGTAGGTCTTGAGCGATAGTCAAATCTTTTAAAGCTGGTCGCTATATGAAGGCTTTGAAATTCCATTCTGTTTGCACGGCCAATAGATTAAACCGTGAAGAAGTGTGTGTGTGTCTGTCTGTCTGCTTGTGAACAGCACAAATCAAAAACGAAAATTCGGTTAAAGACCAAAGTTCGTATTTAGATCCAATATCTTTCATGGATGCGACATGAAGATTTTGAAGAAAATTCCTACACTCTAAACTACCCTTTACATGCAAACTTCTTCGAAAATTTTTATGTTTTCAAAAATGGCTTTAACGATTTTGATTAAAATATGATTTGATTAAAATATGTTTGAAATATTTTTAAGGCAAATAAAATGTATATGTATATTTTGAATTTTCTGCATATAACCTATTTACTGTTGACGACTTTTGCATAACTGGTAAAGCGTATGAGATAGTCCAAATCTTAGTGAGCTAAAGATGTAGATTTCGTCAAAGTACACAAACTATGTCCAAATGCATTTTTTGTGGAGTGAAACTTATTGAGATAGTCCTTGTTATCCGTTGTCAGTTTTGCTTTTCTCAAATGGGAGGTCGTTATTCACTTTTCTATATCTTGGCTGGGGAAAGACAAGGCAGTCTCGGAGCCTTCATATAGGGAACAGCTTTAAAATTTCCCATATTTCCCATATTTCCCATATTTCCCTTGCACCTACTAGAAAATGAGCAATAAGGTAGTTATTTATTTCGACTAACATGAGGAGGATAGAGGAATACGGGTTTGTAAGAATAGTTAGTACAAGGCTAAAGTCACGTGAGTGCAAAACATCAGATCTTTTTTTTTTATTTTTGAGGCGAGAGATCTACCAAAGTAGTTGAAAACCCCCCCCCCACCCCCTTAAACCAGGGAAGGCAGCATCCGAGTGCACCTCCTTCCATGGGTCTTTCCTTTAGGCCAATACCTTGTTTCCTAAAAAAAATCCCCCCTACTGTTACACAGTGGATGGAAGTGGATACGCCACTTACGCGCGTCAGCCGAAAGGGAAGAATACCAGAAAACCTCGACTGGGCCACTGGACGTCTAGCTTACCAGCTACTAGGTCTCCTGGCTGGTAACGGAGAACGCTGAGGCGTCTCACAACCCCGCCAAGACGCAGCCAATCTCCCGCGAGTATCGGGAACCACTGCCCCGCCGAGACCAACCCAACACAATCCGAACAACTTTCATACGGGAGGGGCTAGAGTGTTCGACTCGACGTACTTCTAGTAACATCAGAACTAGCACGATTGATAGGGGTACGCAGCGGTCTCACCACAGCAGTTGAACGGCTAGGAACCACTCCCCAGCGGTGTGTAAATACGTAGTAGAGAAAGTAATAATGCGAACTATTTTAAAGTATAAAATCTTATTTTCATTAAAGTTTTGAAAATTATTTTTTTCGAAAGCTAAACACGTGGGAGAACGATAAGCTATTTTATGTGATAATATCTTTTTTGGCATATGTAATAAAAATTTCAGATAAATCGGTTGAATTTTGTACGTACCTCTTAACTGAAATCACCTACTTACCAAACTTATTCCAATCAGCTTTGGCACATACTTCCTCCGGATGGGTGCAATTTATTTCGAAACTAGGGTTCTTTTGAAACTCCAAACAGGTAGGAACAAAGGGAAGGTAATTATGGCATCTATAACATGTCAGCGCACTTCCTGAAACACAAGAGTAACGTGTCACAAATTTTTTCTCATACAAATCCACCTGTTACATTCATGACCGAAACTGTTACTGAAATGATCATAGGAAGTAAATGCTTACATCCCGTCTGTCTGTCACGGCAGAGGTTCCGGCACGTCAGCCGGTGGTTTATGTTACGTCAGACCCCGGGAAGAAGAATGAGATGAAAGTACCCTACAGGCCGCCAGAACGCATCACAGGCAGAACTACAACTACGGTGGGTCCCTAACAGGTGCAGGCAAGTTCTTCAGCCCGACGGAGTTCCAGGTCGCCAGAGAGAGCGCACCACCAGCTAGGTCCGGCTGAGGAATTAATCCCCCTGGAAGAGTGGCCGGCCGAAAACAACACCTCCCATCAGCCAAACACACTATATCCAGAGCCTAAGCACCACCTTGGGGCAGTCCACCGGTGACGTGGCTGACTATCAACCTGGAAAGACTGGATAGAGGAAATGAATGAAACGAAAGCAAGTGAAACGGGGGATGTAAGGTAAATATTCTTCCCCGCATTCCCTTAGTGAACCGGGAAAACCACCGAAAAAACCAAAGGTGAGAGCAAGGTCGGCCGTGGGGATCGAACCCGCGATCTCCCGAATGTGGGCCACAGACGCTATCGCCTGAGCCATTCCGCTCGGTATGATTGTCTCCTAGCATACGGAGATTTAAAAAAGTGTCCTCCAGCCCAAGCTACCCTTTACATGGCACGTTTTTCGAAATTTTTATTTTGTGTAACAATTTTACTAAGGCAATGCATCCTTGAAAATGCAAAATTCTACGGTTATATTTTTATTGCTTTTCTGCTTACGTTCTCTACCATGTATTTGCAATAAGCAGAACAATTATTGTAATCCATCCTAAATTTCAATATCGATGTTTTACAGGAAATACACACTTGAGATCCCCTAAAGAAAGCAAGTCTGGGTGTGTGTGTGTGTGTGTGTGTGTGTGTGTGTGTGTGTGTGTCTGTCTGTCTGTCTGTCTGTCTGTCTGTCTGTCTGTCTGTCTGTCTGTCTGTCTGTCTGTCTGTCTGTCTGTCTGTCTGTCTGTCTGTCTGTCTGTCTGTCTGTCTGTCTGTCTGTCTGTCTGTCTGTCTGTCTGTCTGTCTGTCTGTCTGTCTGTCTGTCTGTCTGTCTGTCTGTCTGTCTGTCTGTCTGTCTGTCTGTCTGTCTGTCTGTGAACAGTATAAAAAGTGGGTTAAATACAAACCTGGTTCTCAAATTCAACATCTTTAGAGGATGCAACAAAAAGATTTTCAAGAAAACACCCCCACAACAAACTACCCACTGCATGTACCAATTTTTGGGAAATTTGATTTACTCGAAACCATCTTTAACGATATTGATTAAAACACGATTATAATATTGAACATATTTTTGTGACCTGTGAAATGTATACCGTGAATTTCTGGGACTAGTCTCTGAAATCTTCATTCTGAATGATCTTTTCATAACTGATAAACCGTATGAGATATCAAATCTTATTATACAAATCATGTTATCTCCAAGTGCATGTTTACTTTCTCTGCTACGTATGGTAAAGTGAAGGAAGTATTGTGTTCCACCCCAAAAGTCGAACTTCGTTGTTCATTTTCTTATGTTAGCCATGCAAAGAGGACGTAATTAGAAAGGTTTAAAAGATTTGACTATCGCTCAAAGCCTACTGTATTTACATAAACCCTTGCACCTACAAGGGAACAAGCAATAAGATAATTTCTGCAAATGTTTATCTCAACTAACATGAAGAAGATATGGTAATAAGAGTTTGTAAGAATGGTTAGTTCAAGAATAGAGATAGTCATGTGAGTGCCACACATATTTTTTTATTAATTTTTATTTTTTGTGGATTGAACCATTTCGGAGATATTCCTGGTTATTTGTGTGAGTTTTGCAATATTTAAACTTTTCTCAAATGGAATGTCGTTGTTTTTACTTTTTTATCTCTTTGCCGTGTAAAGAGAACGGAATGTCAAAACCTTTATTTGGCGAGCAGTTTTAAAAGATTTGACTATCTCTCAAAGCGTACTGTTCTCCCATATTCCTGTTGCTCCTACAAGAAAATTAGAAATGCGGCAATTTCTGCAAATGTTTATTTGGACTAACATGAAGAAGATAGAGGAATAAGAGTTTGTGGAGAGGTTGAAATACCCGGCCAAGCAAGATTAGATTTCAAAAAATCGTGCAAGAAAATTTGCCTAGGCTGGGAGCTTGTCTTATGATAAGAACAGCATCATTTCGTATTATTTCGAGGAAGAAGTGGAGTCACAGTTTCGTTGTCAAGTATAAAAGGCTGTTATGAAATTTGGCCCTTGAGTTCTCCTATATGTAGCAAGTTAGCTGTTAGTGTTTGCCTTAAAAGACGAGCATATAGAAGTTTGATTGCGAGATAGAAGAAAACATGTTGGACAGAATAACAAAGGAGCAGGAAAATGAGAAGCCACTCTAAAAAACAAACGAGAAGTTGAAAAACAAAACCGTATGTAAAGCTGAGACTTGGGTTCAAAAGCAAAGCAAGATAGTATTTCATAAAGATGACTTTTTAGATCTAATGTTGATTGACCAAAAAAAAATTTTGTGATGAGAAGAAGGAACGCAAATTATACAGTATTTTGGATGGATCTTTAGAATAAAGGAGGAGACGAAGCAGAAATGAAATTCTTCTCATGCTCTCTTTTGGTCACTAAGGCCTGGGAGACCCGACGTTCATTTAAACGTTCTAATTTTCGAACGAACGCGCCTATACAACCACCAGGCTAGGACATCTAATATTACACCTTACTCGAC
This sequence comes from Tenodera sinensis, assembly GCA_030765045.1. Classification (NCBI taxonomy): domain Eukaryota; kingdom Metazoa; phylum Arthropoda; class Insecta; order Mantodea; family Mantidae; genus Tenodera; species Tenodera sinensis. The sequence continues at coordinate 347,131,870 of CM060964.1, forward strand.
TGTTTGCTGGAGTGACAACCTTATGTTTTTTTTTCTTTATCTCCAAGAATGACTAATCGGCAGTTATGTGTCATAGAGGTCAACCAAACTCTGTGCGTCTACTCTCATTACATATTACTGACGTATGTTTCTCCTCGTTAGTTGTGCAATATTGCTTTGTCTTTGCAACTAGATGTTACTACTTCTCAAAAACAGGAATAAAAGGTATGATTTACAAAATTGCATCATCTACTTTATGGTGATGATGTCTTACACGTGCATGGCAAATTGTATGAATCAGATGATTCCAATTCTGAAGATAAACTTAAAATGATATGTATAGATTCATAAACTGATCATAAAGAAGAGGATGAAAGCAACCTATGTCCTAATAACATGTATTTTGTAGGTAATATAATATCCTTGTCAAAGGTGTTTATTATTATTATTATTATTATTATTATTATTATTATTATTATTATTATTATTATTATTATTATTATTATTATTATTATTATTATTATTATTATTATTATTATTATTATTATTATTATTATTATTATTATTATTATTATTATTATTGTTGTTGTTGTTGTTGTTGTTGTTGTTGTTGTTGTTGTTGTTGTTGTTGTTGTTGTTGTTGTTGTTGTTATTATTATTATTATTACTATTATTATTATTACTATTATTATTATTACTATTATTACTATTATTACTACTATTATTACCACTATTATTATTGTTACTACTATTGTTATTACTATTATTATTGTTATTATTATTGTTATTATTATTGCTATTGTTATTATTGCTATTGTTATTATTGCTATTGTTATTATTGTTAGTTATTGTTATTGTTATTATTGTTATTGTTATTATTGTTATTGTTATTATTGTTATTATTAGTGTTGTTATTAGTATTGTTGTTGTTGTTGTTGTTGACAGTACACTTCAAATTAAGAGTTGTATTGACGCGGTATCACCGCTTTCTCTGTTCCGCTATCCTAAGCGGAATGCTGTTCAGGTGGTTTCTGCTCCGGCTGCTCTGCATGGATCTTAATTTCTGGGTATGCGTGAGTGTTTTCACATAAAAGCCAAAACTCTCGTTGAGACACTTTCATTCTCAATCAAAGTAAATATTTGAGATTTGCCGATCGCTATTAGAACTGTTACGTCGTTACTGTGTCTTTACTAAGACCGAAGGTTGTTTACTGTTAACTGTAATGTGTCCTCACACTCGAGGATCCGGAAGGTAAGTCCTATGACTGACCTGCTCACTCGCGGTCCGGAAGGCAAGTCTCTTTGACTGACCGGATCACTCAGGGATCGGAGCGACAAGTGTCTGTCACTGACCGCTCACGGTAACAAGTCAATTTCCAAGTTTCCCCTTATTTACCCCTTAAAAACTTGGCGTTATAACGCTATTAATGCTTTTCACTTCATAATTACCTCTACACTGGCAACGGGGTTTCGCCGAAGCCTACGTGACCATCCCTTGTTTTCCTGTTCAGCACACCTGCACTAAACGATTTCAGGGAAAACTGGTCTTAGTGTTTTAGCCCGATTACCTGGCGCTTGCCACTAATGACTTGTCTGTAACATCATGTGTTTCTTCTGACAATTTTAACCATGAACTATATTCCCAGGTCTGTACCTTTTATACATGCGACTATTTTACTATTTCCCGGTTATTTAATTCTGCCATGTGAAGCAGTATTATTTCCATAATTATGGCGTTCACAATTTCGGCTTCAGTATACCTGAACATTGCAATTTATTATCTTTCCATGGAGAGCAGTACAAATTATATTGTCTAGTGTACTCGTACTACGTTTTACTTATTTTTGATCAGTCTAGTAAGATAATTCTAATAAAACCATGCATGTTTACGCTAAATGAAGCTAAACACGGGAATGAAGGAAAAATACAATTAAAAAAATAAATGCAAGCATATAAGCAGAAAAATATAGCGAGGGACTACTAGGCCCTACGCGACTATACCACTCGCAAAAGTTAAAGGAATGTGAAGGCTGGCCAATGCTCAAGCAGAGCGCTGTTGCCAAGCGTAGTGCGTGTACCGACAGAGGTTCTGTACATAAGAGCGTGTACCATATTCGGCAGCACTGGTAGGAGGGGCAAGCTTAGGATTCGCTGTGGAGTCTGTAGTCTATATGACTTTAACTTCTGCGAAGATTATAATGGCGTTCTACCATTGCGCATGCCTAACAGAGAGTTAATAATTCTTACATCCTGAGAGTAGAGTTTCTTACTTAATTACCTAGATAATTTACATATACGGACGCCGGCCGCAGTCATCCCTTATTATCCCTCCACCAAGAATGAGATGTAGAAACTTAAACAAAAAGCCCACGTCGATAATTTTTTTTTTTTTTTCCCTCGGCGAAACGGCTCTTTATTGATAATAATTGTATGGAACATATTTGTTACATTCATAATGTAGAGTAGGTACCTGGTTAAATTATGGCCGAAGCACTACCTTCCATCTTGTATACCTATATTGTACCGTTTTCTAAATATAACCAGGTGAGTCAGCTGCCCCTTGTTATTCAGTTTTATGCAATCCGCATTTTATATTCTAACATGAATACATGAGCCCCTATGTTAGGTTCTACTGAAATATTTAATATCTACGTGATAAACGAAATGTTTATTTCTAAAGGACCTCTGTTGAAACGAGCACACGGTTCTTAATACAGCAGCTGTAGAGGTGGTTCGAATCCCCTGCATGTACTTATTTTTTATCGTGTAATATTCACAAATAACTTTCTCTGAAGAATTATTGTCTTGAAAGCTATTATTTTAATTAGCAACTGTTTTGTTTCCATTTTATGGTATTGTATGTAAGGATATCCCTCGTAGTATAGAAGCTGAGCTGCTTTTATTCTCCGTAGATCAAAAGCATATCGTCGTACTCGTTTGTCGAATATATTGAGAAGGAGTGGCACAAAATATCGTGTGGCAGCATATGCGTGGAGAATGAAGGGAGTCGGCATTCATAACAATACACTGCATCATGCCAGTCCGCTGGGTCAGGGTTCACTATACCTATTCTATTACGAAATGCAGATAACCAGAAACGATTTAAGTTATGCCTTAAACCCTTAGGGACTTTAAAATTAGATTGTGAATTCGATTTACAAGCTTTGACGAGCACAAAAAATTGTACAACGCCGAGACGCGGACCCTGACGTTAGCACAGAAATACTGTGCTATTTGGATGCTTCACTAAAAGCGCATGCCGAGTTCAGGCGTAGAACCGTACGCCAGGCGCTATGCCGTTGCCACTTCGCTAGGTACCTTTGGTGCGTAATTTAGCCTTTTAAATCAGTTTTAATCCCTTGCTAGGCATTTTAATATTACTTAGATGGCTTAAATGGCTTGTTATTTTAAATGTACGGCACGTATTTTACGCCAAAATTGAAATAAACTGTTATTTAATAATATCTGCGTTTGGACTTTACCGGTACATGGTGGATGAGGCATACCTCAAATTTCGAGCAAACAATCTCAGATCTATGTAAAAGAATCTGCCATTTTCCTTTTAGTTGAAGTTGTTAGTGTATTCATATGATAGGTCCATTTTATCAAGGCGTTTACTGTATTGCGTTGCTATGTATACTCTAAAGTTTGTAAAATCGGCTGGAAATCTGGAATTCGCTCTCAGTAAACGAAATGTCAGTTTTGGGGGCTTACTTTAACGAAGAATATGTTCTGTTCAATAAACGGCTGTTCCTCTGGGCATTCGTCTTTCTAAGAACGCCAAGCAGTACGTCTTAGCAGGCGCAAAACTCAAATAAATTTTTACGGGTGGCCTACCTTCCAAAAATAAGGGGTGGCTGACTCACCTGGTATATTTGGTTTAGGACGTCTCAAAGCATGTTTTTGGTAAAATCTCGGTTGCAAATTCTTGGGTGAAATACATTACTTCTCTTAAGCAGCAGGGACCGCAAAATCGGGTACACAATTTTGAAGCTACTATCACGTTAACCTTGTTAACTATTGCATTAGGATTTTTTATTTGCTAATATAAATTCTTACCAATGCCGAAGAGCGCAGTGGCCACCAGCAGAATTAGCACCTTGTCCATGGTTGTGGCCAAACAGATATTTATCACACAAGACGGACCCAAGAGAACCACTGAGGCCCATCTTAAGGACACATTGAGGTATAAAGGTATAGATATCTTATCTAATGCTTAAGATAACACACGGATGTGCACTTTCTTGGAACGCAATTATCACCAATTATTAGATATCAGTGCTTTAACGCTTTGACATCTATTTGAACGCCAGGATTGCCTTCAAGATACTAGCGTGTGTTAGTACGAAACTATTCAAAGGATCGACCAATAAATACTGAACCCTACTTGAATATGAATATGAATTCATTGAGTACCAAAGCATGCCCATGTTGAGCTGTCCATGAACTTGGGGAACCACACTTAATGTCTAGTGAGATGAATTTGCATCAAACAACTGTTTTTTTAATTTATTGTGTTATTTATTTTTCAAAAGTACGTAAAAAACCAAATGTAAACCAGCTAAAATAAAAAACTCACATTTTGGTAACATTTTGTATGTCTGGAATAAAATTTAATGGTGGGGGGCTCAACACGACATCCAATCATAAGTTTGCCACACCTTGCGGTGTTGTACAGTTAAACGTCTCTGAAAGCACGCTGTGAAGTCGGTGATATAAATATCATTTGCACCCACAAAATTTATTTGCACAACAAGAATGAGAATAGTAGTGGTCAGTTATCAGCCGCCATTAAATTTTGTGTCAATCATAACATTTTAAAACTTTAACAATCTTTTAGGGTCCCGGAGGCACAAAAAGCCCAATTTTATTTGACATGAAATCAATTCAGCCCCACTACCCTCATCCAACACATATTATTTTCTCTACTACGTACTTTAGAGTAAATAGAGGAAGTATTAAGATTTGAAGCTTTCACGGCGATGATTATTAATTAGAGCTTTTGGGGTTACCAGCTGTGTAATATCTATGAAATTGTTCAGCTTTCGGTCATATTGAACTCCATAGCCACAATTTCCTGTCTGTCTTTTTATCGATATTTACAGGTGACGGGTATCGAACCACTGTTTCCAGGTGTCAAGGTTGTGGTAATACTCTTACTTTTCATCACACGTGACAAATCGAACCATTCCACTCATAAAGTGACAGTCCAAATCAACGAATCATGTGCATAACAATTTCAAATGCCAAACAGTGACTGCTTTCATTCGAAGAAATTATCAGATTTCATTATCACCTCTGCCTTTGTTAATGTTATGATTGCTTAGACAATATAGCCGCACTCTTCTACAGATATGCAACATCTTATTTAATTTGACTCAACAGAGCCGCCAGTAGTTATATGTTCTGTGGCCGCTAGCTTTAAATGCCAAATGGCTGACTCTCTCTTCGGTGAAGCATCTAATGCTGAAATAGATGAAATAATTCTAAGAGAGAAACCTCAGGTCACAGAATAAAACAGGAAGTATGTTTGGAATCAGTTTGACAAATTTTGTATTGAACGAAACAGCAAAAAGCTCCAGCTACTGACATTGCCAACATCACAAAATATTGGAGCATCAATATAAGAATGTTGTAGGGCTTGCTAATGGTCGCTGATGTATGTATTCATGATACACGTTTCATTTAAGGGGTTAGTGTAACATTTAAATAACATTTCGGAGGCTATTAAGAGTAGGTCCGTAGACGTCCCAGTTCGGCCGTTACCTTGCGGATGTTCTCGTTCTTCATGTGGACTCTTCTTGTGATGTTGAGTAACCTTCGCTCCATTTTCCTCTGGCAAATTTCTAACATGCCTGTTTCTTTCTTTCTTTTTTTTTAATGACCATGTCTTCAAGCCGTGTATTAGCACTGGTAACATACACATATCCATAGCCTCTTTTTTGTGTTTATATTTATGGATTTTTACTTTCTATACTATATAGCGTTTCACTCTTAGAAGACAGTATGGAGTTAAATGGGACATCTCTGTCTCTATCTAGCGCATACAAGTTGCCATTAGCCGCGTCCTTTTCTACTCTCGCTCTGTTGCCAGATTCCTAATAGCATGGTATAAATATTCATTTGTTATAAATTTCAGGTTTGAACACATTATCCTATGCAGAATTTTTTTCTCTATCAGGTTATATCCTTTTCAGAGTCATTATACATTTCTATAGGTCCAAATTTCTTCAGAAAACGCTTTTTTCAATAGAAGTCCGATATTTGCTGTTTCTACACTCATCACGCACTAACTAACAAACTAACTGCTAGAATGCATCTATATTTTTTTCTTAGGTAGAGTAAACTATAGTGCTACTACCTGCCTACTTTGAATTCTCTATGTTTACCCAGTTAAGTGTTATAATTTTTTAAATTAAATGTTTTCGGAAAATTTTATATATGTGCACTGCAAAAGTTACGCAGTGTGAAACTTTTTTGTTATTGAGTTTACATCAGGGAACCAGCGAGAACAAATGTTGAGGAAGGTTGGAGAAAGTTTTTAAAATAAACCAAAAGGCAGTAACCTCTTTCTTTTATCCAGTAAGGCAAACAAAATGTATTCATCTATTCAGTGTCAGGCCTGACACAGCAGATAGTATAAGGAGCAGCACTAGCATTAGTTCGAAAGAAGCCGTGTGTGTAACTGTGAGCTGTTATTGCGTTATTTGTTTAATATTTTTGTAAATATTTTTAGTTATGGAGGGTGAAGCTAGGAAGGGACGATATGTTGGTAAATAAAGAAGTAAGGAACGCCAAATAATTATGAATGTGTTAGATTATTTTTTAAGTAAAATGCGTGTAAGGCGGTAAAAGAAACAGCTAAGGCTATCGGGTGTTCAGAAGCAGTAGTGTGTATGATTAAAAAGGAACTAATGAAAGGACCTCTAAGAACGCCATCGAAAAAGAAAGCAAAAAGGGCGGGACTACACAAAACGCTAGGTTAATGCAATATGATTGAATAGTGCAAGGTGGAGGGCGGTGAATTGTTCATTCTTTACTGTTTGCAAATATTCCACCCATGCTGAATATAATTTTGTCACAGTTCAACAGTGATGAGACCCTACCAAATTTCTCAAGGGCCACTCTGATTTGGGGTTCGAATATGAAAGAAAGGGTAACAAGTGCATATTAATAGAAAGAGACGATATCGATATCATCAGATGGCGACATAAATATCTAAAAGACGTAAAAGGTTTAGGGACCAGGGGAAATTAATTGTTTATACAGACGAGTCATTTGTAAATTTAGGTCATACAGTAACAAAGGCGTGGAGGGATACCAAAGTTAAAAGTGCCCGTCTCGTCAAGCAGCAATTGAAGGACTAAGTACAGGACTCAGGCCACCTCGAGTCGCTCGCGGAGAAAGATTCGCAACTAGTACATGTTGCAACACTGCGCTCCATTTAACGTGTACTGTCTTTTAAGGGTGAGACGCGCTATAGTAAGTAGAGGAAGTATTGTATTCCACTCAACAATTCTATGTCGAGATTTCACCGAAAATATATGTTTGAGGTCCCCTGATTAAAAAAAAAAAAAAAAAAAAAAAATTAGAAAAAGGTGCGCGCGCGCGTGTGTGTGTGTGTGTGCGTGCGCGCGTGCGTGCGTGTGTGTGTGTCAGCCTGTGGACAGCATAATTCAAACACTAAAACTCTGTTATAAACAAAATTTTGTATTTAAGTTTAATGTCTTTCAAGGATGTGACACGAAGATCTTGAAGAAAATTACTCGACCATAAACTAGCATTAAGATGGACATTTTTTCGCAAATTTTAATTTTTTGAAAACGATCTCTAACGATTTTGATTAAAATGACATATGCTTAAAGTACTTTTATGACAAATGAAGTGCATATTTTGAATTTTCTGACTATAGCCCATGTGGTCCTGTTTACTATGGATGATTTTTTAATAACTCCTAAACCGTATATTCACTATACAAAAATGTAGATCTCGCTAAAACACACAATTTATATCCAAATAAATTTTTTATTTGTGTGAGTTTCAGAAATCTTACGTTAGTACAAGAGTAGAGTAAGTCATGTGAGTGTAACGTATATTTTTTGTTTTCATATTGATGGATTTTTCTAGTAAGGTAAACTTTAGAGCCCGGAATTTCTATTAGGCTCATATAATTCTTCTTTCGATCTCGTTGTGAGTGTGATTGGAAATATTCATGAAATAGTCTTAATAAATGCAGCTCGTGATAGTCAAATTATCTAGATAAATTGACAATCTCTCGTATCATTACTTATGATAAAGCTAATATTACAGAGATTAGTGATAAGATGATGACAGATACTCCCTATACGATGAGCTTGATTGGCTGTTATTTCATGTAGTACAAACTTACAACTTCTGAACGCAATTTTGATCCAGCAGAAATGAACGAATACCACTTAAAGACCTGTGAAGCATTAAGATCAGAAGAAACTACAGTTCAAAAGTATTGGAAAGCACGAATGCTAATGGCTTCATTGCCAGATGCAAGGCACTAGAAAACAACATATTACGATTAAGCCTTTTGAAGCACAAAGTTAATCTGATAACCTCCAAGTGCTTGTTTGTGGATTATCTTCCAAAACTCTGCCCCATAGCTTGGGTCTTCCAGAGCATTGCAAATATTTAATGTTTTCGTCTCCATTATTGAAGCTCTGGGATCATTGTTGTGCTGTTCGCTCACTAACGAACCGTCACCTTCGACCAGCCGCGGAAAGAGCTTTATAAACTTGTTTTCGGTAGTTCTTCAGAAGGACTCTAACCTCAAACCTTGTTGTCTCCATTTTAAAATGTATTGCCAACTGCTGGCTGCCAACGTGTTAGCAATACGGAACAATAACCAAACATAGAAGCATATATGCGTATGATATAAGTCTATTAGAAATGACGTTTAGAGCCAACCTAAAATATCAGCGTTGTAATCTTGAAATAGCTTTTCTCGTGTTTTCATTTCTCTGCGTGTTCTCTTTTGGAATTTTATTGTTCCGCGCGTTGTTATTTCTGATATAAATCAGTCAAATTTTGTATACCTCATCAATAGCAACATTAAAAGAATGAACAGTAAAAGATAATTAAAAATTCAATTAGACTTGTTAAGTGCTAGGCCCTCATATTTAAGTAGGGATATCCCAGTTATTATTAGGGCCCGAATTTTGATAACCTAAAATACTTAAAAATGAGCTTTGAAATGACAGCAAAAGCTACAAAAAATGACCCAAAACGGTGTATGAAAATACTGGTGTCTCAAATTTGTGCCTCCTCTACACATGTTGGCCCAATTATAGAGTTGGAATCACATATAGTTAGCTTCAAGTAACGGTTTTCTATATTTATATTAAAATTATAACAAATATGTAATAAGTAGGCGTAGGCTTTCACGGCCGGTGTTCGAAATTCTAAAAGAGTCTTCCGGTCTGATTTGCCGTGGTCTGCTGGAGTAACTTGGTCCAGGCGTTTCGTCCACTACTGCGGTGGACATCATCGGTGGCGTGGTCGAAACGTCTGGACCAAGTTACTCCAGCAGACCACGGCAAATCAGCCCGGAAGACTCTTTTAGAAATACGTAATAATTTGGAGATGAAGAAAATTATTTACTTCAGTCCTTTGAATTATACAGTGCGTGTGGAACTATTCCTGGAGGATAATAAGAAGTGAACACCTGGAAGCGGGAGGGGGGTTATTGTTAAATAACTGAGAGGAAACATTAATGAAAAGTTATTGACCAATTTACGTATTAGATTTATAGGCTTACGTCATTCTGCATTGCAATAGATGGAGACATTCGCAGATTCTCCAAGAAAAGCGAACGTCAATTTTCTTTTTGTATACCCTTGTACACTAAGAAACTCCATTCATTGTCTACAAATGTGATAAGAGTATAGTTAAATTGCGCAAAATCACTGGATGCAAGTGCCCCTCCAGTGCCACACAAACTAAAATGTTCGCTTGTTAATACTCGAGCAATGGAGCACAAAACGTTATAGTTTGAGATTTTGTAAATAGCACGTTTCCGTTTGTGATACCGACATGCTTATATCACCACAAACACTTCTTAATGCGTCCGAACTTGTTCTGACTACATCAATAGTATTTTACACTGCCACGCGAGTTCTGATTACGTTCACTGAAAGTAAATCAGAGAAAATCTATACAATGCTAGAAATACACAAAATGACAAAAAATCCGATGTGATGCACTCGATTACTCTAGGAGTATAATCTTCGCAAAAGTTAATGTCATATGTACTACAGACTCCACAGCGAATCCTAAGCTTGCCCCTCCTACCAGCGCTGCCAAATGTGGTACACGCTCTTATGTACAGAACTACGGGCCACGCTTGGCAACACCGCTCCGCTTGAGCACTGGCCAGCGTTCACATGTCTAACTTTTGCGAGCAGTATAGTATTGCACTTCCTGAGCGAGTTGTTTTAGGCATTGCACTATGAATTGCTTGGCACACGCAACTGTTTAGTGCGTCAGCCGAACACACTAGGAATAGTGAGGTTCCAATGCCCGGAACTGTACGGCGAGAGGAGGGGGTGAGACGTACGTCACACTATGCTGTCCGTACAGTCAACTGCAATCTCCGAGTTAGGACCCGCACTCCCGTTGTCTATTTGTGGCTAATATTACTTTGTTAAATCTGCAAGTGGGTTTAATATATATTACAGTACATATTTGTTAAGTACTGTACGTTTCTTTATCGTTCTAAAATCAAATGACGCTATATGCAAGTACAGTAAAGGGACACTGGGAGTGAAATTTGAAAGTTCCACATTTCTGGATAGATTTTTCTGAAAGTTTTACTGTGTTTGTATTTATATGAGAATAGGAGGTACGCCAAATTTCATTAAAATGGGATAATTCATTTATGATACATAAATTATTTTATGAATTTAATAGGCACATTTTCAAAATGTAGCTCGCGTCTATTGATCTTTCAAAATTCATTTATATTGCCAGAACTGGTACTCTAAAACATGGGTAACAATTGTATTGTTTGCTGATTATGCTGTACACATTTTTTAATAACAAAGAAAATTTAGTCTTAAAATTTATTGATTTTTTTCACACACAAAAAAGTTTTTGCAATTCGTGTTAATGATAAAATCAATATTGAAACATACTTTTGTTTAGCTGCTATTTATTAATACTTTTGGAAATTTTCATTGAATTTGAAGCAAAACTCAGGCACGACCTTCTTTTGGAATATGCAAAAATGTAGTTATGAGAAAAACAGGCTCATATATAGGAACACATTGTGTACGTTAAGGGAAAAGCACTATTTGAAAGGGCCGTAATGACCACATGGATTGGGGGATATGAAAAATGATAGCTGATCCAAATGCACAGGAGTTTCAAGAACATTTTAAGGTAAAAAAACAACGTACGTTGTTACGTTAAGGGAAAAGCACTATTTTAAAGGGCCGTAATGACCACATGGATTGGGGGATATGAAAAATGATAGCTGATCCAAATGCACAGGAGTTTCAAGAACATTTTAAGGTAAAAAAACAATTTTCGACTTTTTGACAATTTTGACCAAAATTTCACTACCAGTGTCCCTTAAATAACAATATTGCTTTGCAATTATTAAATTGATGTTTACATTATATATATAAATTTAGCTTGGTTTTTTTTAAAGAAATTATGTTTTTCATGATTTATCCAACTCTCCGGATATTTTGTTATCCGGACCCGATCCGGTCTCAATTAATTGGGATAATTGGAGCTATACTGTACTTGATTCGAAAAGGTTTAAATCTTTCAGAACAAAATTTCCATAAATCTTGTTTACGTCTCTAAAATCAGACTACAAATATTTGTTTCATTTCTAAAAATGTACGAATTAATTAGTGGTTGTTGTCTGACTTTTTGGGCAGGACAGCAATTGAGATTGCAAAATGTTTTAAAGCACTGAGTTGGCAGAACAAGTATCTCCATAAGTTCATAAATTATGCTGCCTCATAACTACAATGCCAGTGAGTACGTCTACAGTAGAAAGTACATTTTCCTGTTTAAAACGCGTATCGAGTTGCATATAAAACACTGATTGCCAACACAGGCTTTCCAAACTTTTATTGCACAAAGTTCAAAGTCGAAAACATTTTTATGATCGTGTCATAGAAAAATTTGGCCGAATAACAGAGGAGGATTTTGTTGATGCACAGATGCAGGAGACATGCTTCATTTTCGTTGTAATGCCTATTACCCATAATAAAATAAAAGTCTTATACTTTCCTCCGCTATAGGTTTGTTGATTGTGATGACAGTTCCATTGCTGCTGCTCCCACTGAAAATATAATCACACGCCGGCATCTTATTGCTTATAACTAGGTTGCGAACTTCACAAGCAGTTTGCTTCAGGTTGTCAACACACAAACCATTAGATCCATCGCACAAAATGTAAACAGCCGTGGCTATGAGTCACAGAGATGGAAGGGGGCGCGATCACGTGACCTCTGCAAGCGTACAGTCAGGTGAATAAACAACTACAGAATGACAACGCTATCGGCAGCAGAACATATATTGCTTATGTTTACATATTACTATTTTTTTTAACCCCGCGCGACAGCCCACGAAGGGCCAAGGCCTACCGCCCAGCCGCTGCGTCCCCCACCTCTGCCCACTACAGGCGTCATTGGTGAGATGCAGTACTGGAGGGTGGGACGTGGTCAGCGCCCCGAGCCCTCCCGGCCAGTTATGCGGTCTTCTCGACCTGGGGCCGCTACTTCTCCATCAAGTAACTCCTCAATTGGTCCCCTCGGGACCTAACGAGGCTGAGTGCACCCCGTGCCAGACCTCCCAGAGGGGATAAAATCCCCATGCTGGTACCGGGGATCGAACCCGGGTCCTCCGCGCCACAGGCAAGCGCGCTGCCAACTGCGTTACGGAGGCGGCTACATATTCCTATTACCGTATACAATGCATACGGTGCAAACAATATATACCACACGGACCTACTGTATGCAACATTTATTGTATTTTTACAATACTTAAAATACAATTTTGGTAGAGTATGAACACAATCATCGTTTTAATATACAATGCGTTTATACATTTTAATATGTATGCTATGCATTTTCAAGAGTACATATAGCTCGTATCTTTAGTGATGCAATATTCCATAAGATGTACATTTTTATTGTTAGTTGCTCCTATTGCAATGAATCACCCTATACATGTTCAAGTTACTGAAGGTGAGTCTCTTACGATTTACAGTAAGATATTCCTTATATCATGAAAAAGTGCGTTCTGCGGAATTATCAGTCACAGAACCTCTTATATAATCAAATACCTTTCCATATGCGTATTTTAAATACCACTTCCGTACTGTTCTTGCATTTGGTACGGTTCTTTTTGTGTACTTTTCCATTGAATATTTAAGACAAGGAATGTGTAATTTGTTAAATGGGATATTAGCCCGTATCATGATGTTGCGTAAATCTGCAAGGAGGTCAGATTGTGTGCTTGCATATGAGGTAGAGGGCGTAATTTCACCTGGTTCATTTGAACCCACCAAATGCACCTGTTGGCAATGTCATTTACTACGACAGTATTGTGCATTGTTAAAGCTTTTGTTCACTCCTATTTCTGAATGACATAGTTTTGATATTGGTATATCACCATTAATAGTAAAATGCTGTGAACCAAATTCTTTAATACACTCCTGTACTTTCTCTTTGTGTGCTTTACGCATATTGTATTTCTGCATATAACCACGTATGTACCTATTACCGTGGCCAAAGAAAGCGACACGGAATCGACACTTGAATATAGCAGGACAAGATGCAATGTATATGCGTACAGACTATACAGGACTGGGGGTAGGGGTGGAACCTCTGACGGCACTGCCTAAAGTCCACTTGCAGCTATATAAAACAACAATGTCAGTAAATATACAATACTTGTGGCATAGGAACCAGGAAGAAACTATAGTGAAGTGTGAAAGATTAAACGCTGTAAATTATTTAAAAACATCGAACATATTGTGACGCAGGCTAATGGCAGCAGCAACTAACAAAGGACGACCGGGCCGGGCTGCCCATCCCACTTGTCGAGCCGGTAACAAAGGCGCTCAAGGTCAAGCTTCCCCACACCACTCACGAAAACAAATACGCTACAACAATCAAAACGGCAACACAAAGGGTTTTACATATTATTCGAGAGATATCCGGCAGCTGGCCTGTTTGTAGAAGTTCGAGAAAGGTCCGTGTTACGTTATCCTGGCTATATAAAGACACGAGGCAACGCGTTGCGTTAGTTATAGTGACAGAGACGAGTGAGTCAGTGTGTCAGTGAGTGCGAGACAACTGTTTGTGTTTGTGTGTGTGGTACTACGGTCGTGAAAGATACCTCGCGTCAAAATGAAGTTTTAATGAGTGTTGAGTGATTGTATCGTCAGAGTTAGTGCATGAGAGAAAGAAAGTGAAGAAAGAGAGAAAGTAGTGAGTCAGGGTTATAAGAAGCAAACAGTGGTGAATTGTAATATCACGGAATACTGTAAACTGTATTAATGTTAGTAAAAGACAACTGTTTATTTCGGCAAAAGTTTTAGAAGAAAATAAAGCGAGAAAAAAAGCTATTGTGCTGGACTTTTAATTTTGTTGTAATATCTTCAGAAACAATTAATTTTCGTTATTAAAGATTTCGACAAGATATTGTGACGTGTTTTAAGCCAGAAGAAAGTTGCAGTTGTCCAAAGTTGTCCTTCACTTAACTCCTAATTATCTCTAAAATAAGCACTGTTTTATTCGACATATGCGTCCAGCAAGGTTCTAGGTCGTGTAGGTATACCACAGCAACTGATATGTCCGGACTGTAATGCTCACTGTGGAGAGAAGTTTTGAAGAAGATAAAATACTATCTCCCCTCACGCCAGAAGAAAGGCACCACTTGATTGATAGTTGTACACTTCCTTATCATGGAGACACTAATACAGGCGTGAGCACGAGAGGAGAGGTAGCGACTCAACTTGCCTTACTTGTCTCACATTCTCTTGCCGAGTGACGAAGGTTGTTTTGATACAAGTGCACGCCGCCTGCCGTGTGATTAATATACCAAATTGTTTCTCTTTCACAATAAATAGAGCTGTAAAGTAGCACTGCTATTTAGTGTTAAACACATTTTAAAATCATTTGCTTAACATAATAAATTGTTTGGTTTTAAAAACAATATTATGTTGACACACGGAATACAATAACTTGTAATAAATAAACCAGTAAGAAACTAAACCTCTAAAAACTGAAATAATATCGTCCCTTTTATATGTTTACAAATACGAGTATTCAGAAAGTATATTTTGAAATTGTAAATAAATTCCTGTAAAATCACCAAGTTTACTTTAGGCTTCTGTTCAAAGTGGCGTTTTATATTCCAACGCTTTATATTTCCAAATTGAAATCCGCGTATTATACAGAAACTTTGTTTTTTGTAACTTAGAAAAGATTCTCTCCACCACTCTTCATGAAACAGATGAAGCTATGTTCGCCACTGCACGAGGCGTGTCGAAAATTGAACTGCAGTGAAGGGGAGGGATGGCCGGTAGAGTGAAGCAAGAACATGTTTCAGTGAAGCGATTTTTAGCCGATTTTGCCCATCCTTGCACTAGTAACTTGAAATACACTGTCTTTGACTCCAGTTGAACTTTCTTTTTTTCTAACTATTTTAATCTTGGTTCATTGAATTAACAGTGGCATACAATTTAGTATTTTATTGCCTCTTCAAATAGATACAAAATTTAAATTATAAATATAATTATCTACTGGTAATTAAAGTTATCCTACTCGTAAGTAAGAAAAATAGACACCTATTTGTTGTGACTACCTAGGTAAATAATTTTATTTCAAAATGAATTCAGAACACAATTGTGCTAGACATATTAGAACTTGTAGTTTCAGTGAGTTTTTATTTTTAACAACTATTTCGAGGAACTGGTGTAGAGGAATAGGGCTATGGGGAGAATGTATACCAGGGAAGAAACACTTGAAGGAATTGCTGCTGTATTGCACAGGTCTTTGTTGCAGAAATAACATGATACTTTCTGGGCGTTGTCATCCTTGCCGCAATCTTCTGGTTTGGAATCTCTATTTACACATTTGCGTTCCGTCTTAATGTTGTCATTGTTTTTGAATTCTGAAATAAAAGAATATGCATTTTAGTCAAGTGTTCATGATAGCTTTAATTAGGCCCTATTATTTAAACATGTATGTACTCCTTTTCGGATTCTGCAAGTTGTTGCTGGAGTAGTTACTACTAAAATTCATTCATTTTGGTGAAAGATTTATCACATATTGCTTAAACACAAAATAGCAAAACAATATTATAGCATGTGCTGTGTACCTAACTTTCAAAGAAGATTATTTTGAAAATAATCTGATGTATTATACTTACATGACTTTCTTTACATATTTACCAACAAACTATAAGTACAAATATCAGCTCATATATATTACGTAAGGTGGCGTTAACTTGCAAAATGCAGTTTTTCCTCCGTTTACAGAAATAATTTTTATCTGTAGGTAAACATAACCAACTTCTTTGAAATTTTGTGAGATTCTTCTTCTTCTTCATCTTCTTGTTATTGTTATTGTTGTTATTGTTGCTATTGTTGCTATTGTTATTATTATTATTATTATTATTATTATTATTATTATTATTATTATTATTATTATTATTATTATTATTATTATTATTATTATTATTATTATTATTATTATTATTATTATTATCATTATCATTATCATTATCATTATCATTATCATCATCATCATCATCATCATCATCATCATCATCATCATCATCATCATCCATCATCATCCATCATCATCCATCATCATCCATCATCATCATTATTATTATTATTATTATTATTATTATTATTATTATTATTATTATTATTATTATTATTATTATTATTATTATTATTATTATTATTAAAGTCATAAACATGTGCACGCTAAGCAAAATTGCGGATTAAAAAATCTACTGCTTTCTCCTGATGTTTTCAAATCAAATCTGCTGCCTTTACTTCGGCAGACATGGCAACACTGGACCCGTGGCCGAGTGGTTAGACCTATCACCTCTCACCAAGGCGACCCGGATTCAATCCCAGGGGACCGTATATGGGATTTCTGGTGGCCAAAGTGCCGTCTGGGTGGGTTTTCTCTGGGTTCACCGACTTTCCGCGACATTCATTTCGCCAACTATAACATAATCACCCTTCCTTTCATCCATTTCATTTATTTCATATTTTCTCCTCTCTCACTCCCATACCAGTCTTCCTGCTGATCCTGGCTACTCTCACTGATTCAGAACTTGTCTGCTCTTCGACAAGCATTTGACCCTCGGAGGTTGTTGGTCTTCCATGTCTCCTTCAGACAGCGTTAAACAGAGAAGGAAGAAGAAGACGTAAAACCGTTTCTGGAGGACGAAATTCCGACACACCGGTTATGGGAACATTCAAGTGATATTTTAGTCTGTTTGGCCAAAACAAAATCAATTTCTGGATCTTTATTTTAAAAAATGCACAATACCTTAAGGAATGTATCTGCAAAGTTTTAATCCCATAGCAAGGCGGGAACACATATTTTAGATGCCATTTTTAAAGCGGTGCGCCTCTGCCTTTTAAATGGGCGTACCCACACCTTCCATTTCATAGAGGCTTGGAATACATTATTTTTAAACAAGTGGTTAAGTGTTCTGCTGCCTATGGATTCGCCGTAGCCAGTTAAATAAGCTCTCCAATAAATCCGTTAGAGCGCAGTGTTTTTCGTTTTTCATTTGTTGATTTCTGAAGTGATTTATCGTGCCATGCTTCTATTTGACTTGGCAGATTTCTCCTGTTTACAAGCTAATCGTGTGCATTTGATCTTGCTTTTGATATAATTTAGTGTGTTTATGAGGTTATTTGAGTGTAATTATTGATAAATACATCGTGTGTAGTAATACTTATTTTATTTGTGGTGAAAATAAAGCTTAACTATAAACACTGTATGTAAGTTATATTTTAAAATCACAAATTGAATTACACTAATTTGGAATGCCGAAAAGAATTTCAAGTACGTCCACCTAATGTAAATAGATGAACAAAATCAAATGGGGGGACGGGGTGCACTTGCATAGAGGTTAATGAAGTGTATGACTAAACCTTAAACTCATTTTTCTCAGATACAATTTTTTTTTATTATTTTCTCATATTCAAAGTCTATCTTCTCCCTCAGAAATCTAGTTAGAGATCTAAAGTTTTTTCCAATATAGTTTAGAATTTGGGTAGTAAAATTTCCGATTTGAATGTTGATGTTGGTTATAATTTTCTTTACAAAATATAAAAATTATCTGTTTTTTATGACCTTTTTACTCTTTGCGGTGTTAAGAATTTTGTTAAGAAAAACTATTCATTACATGCAAATTTCCATCCTTCAATTTGTTACAAAGGTAATAAGAAATGTAATTTAAAAAATCTGATGTGTTGCACTCGCATGACTTTCTCTATTCTTGCAATAATCATTCTTATAAACTCTTATCCCTATATCTTCTTCGTGTTCGTTGAGATAAACGTTTGTACAAATTATCTTATTGCTTATTTCCTTGTAGGTGCAAGGGGAATGTTAGAATACAGTAGGCTTTGAGCGATAGTCAAATGTTTTAAAGCTTTGAGATTTCGTTCTCTTTGCACACGTAACATATAAAAAATGAACAACGATATTCAATTTCACGAAAGTTTTTAAGTTTTCCGAAACTCACACACATAACAAGGAATATCTCCGAAATGGTTCACTCTACAAAAAAATTTATTCGGACATAAATTGTATATCTTAGCAAGATCTACATTTTTGTACAGTATGATTTGGTCTATCTCTAACGGTTTGCCGCAAAAGTCGTACAGAGTAAGTATGACTACAGGAGATATAGCCAAAAAATTCAAGATATACATTTCCTTTAATCAAAATTGTTAGTCACTTTCAAGAAAATCAAAATTTTCGAAAAATTTTCAATGTAACGGGTAGTTTAGGATGGAGCTATTTTCCTCAAAATCTTCGTGTCACATCCTTGAAAGACTTAAATACCAACTTTGGTTTTTAACCGACTTTTCGTTATTGAGTTATGCTGTCCACAGACTGACACATACACACACACACGCACACACACACACATGCACGCACACACGCGCACACACACGGACCTTTTTCCAAAAATGTTTTTTTTTGGGGGGGTTCAAGTGGTCTTAAGACATATTTCCGGTGAAATCACGACGTCGAATTTTTGGGTGGAATACAATACTTCCTCCACTTACTAGTAGAGAAAGTAGAAATGAACTTAATAATTCGACATTTGCTGGAAGAGACAGATTTTAATTATACCGAATAGAACTGATATAAATTAATTAATATATCAAGAATGTGATTAGACATGGGAATGAAATTTGATACACACGTTTCTTTAGTTGCTGGAAATGCCTATAACTGCAATACTTTGGAAAATCACCTTTTTCACTTCGGTGTAAACAGAGAAGGAAGAAGAGATAAAACAGTTCCTGGAGGACGAAATTACGCTAAGCTGATATTGTCCTGACAACTGACGACGTTGTTAACAAACATTCTTTTTGTTTCGTAATCTTGTACCATATTATGTTCAACTCAGCATATAAAGTATGCTGAATATCAATATATCCTGAATTTGAAAGTAGGGCTCCAGGAGCTTTTCCTTTACCCGTACCAATATTATAAAGATACAAAATAGAAATGTATCTATACAGGTTAACTCCAGAAACCACATAATAGACTTTCGATCTTCTTTCACCATTGAAAACCCCAATTATTTCTGAGGGAAAAAATAAATTGACTTTATGTTCGCTTTTTACTTTCTCTACTATATATAGTAAAGTAGAGGAAGTGTTACATTCCATCCAAACATCCGATGTCGAGATGCAACCGGAAATATATTTTGAGGCTCCCTGAATCAAAAAAGAGAGCATTTTAGGAAAAGGTCCGTGTGTCTCTCTGTCTGTGGACAGCATAACAAAAACGAAAAATCGATTAAAAACCAACGTTGATAATTAAGGGGAGTTAGGGGTGAGTTTAGGAAATTCTGCAATTTGTATGCTAGCAGTACCAAATTTTAACCACGTTAATATAGTGTTTAGATATGCAGTTGTACAAAATTTGAGGCATGTAAGTCAAATAGTGTTTTAATTAAAAACTTTTAATTGATTATAAAGATACTCTGATTAAAAATGCTCCTTGCGTAAGAATTTTTGAATGTTTGGTATGAAACTTAGTGATCTGATGCTTCATGCACCTGAAAGTCATAATTGCTCTGGATTTTGATTTTACACCAGTACTTTAGTATCTAGAAATTTTTAAATATGTCTATATACAGATTTCAAGGGTTTTTTTTTTTTTTTTTTTTTTTTTTTTTTTTTTTTTTTTTAACTTTCCATCGGCATTTGAATGTGAATATGTTCAATATTACTTGGCTGATATCAAAACCCAGAGCAATTTTGAAGCCTTATATGAATAAGAACACATCCTGAAATTTTCAAAAGAATCCCTTAAGAACTCTGTGGCAAGGAGTTTCTTAGTTGCGTGAAAATGCTGAGAAAAAAGAAAGTGAGAAAAACAGCATTAAACTTTTAAAACGTTCTAACCTCATCAGAGGTGTGTTCCAGCATTGGTTGCACTTTCCGACCTCGTATCCTCTTCTGTACTGAAAATTTCTGCAATTTATGGGCTCGCCTTGTGTGCATTTGTTCCCTGGCACTGCATTTTCTACTCTGAATACAACTTCTAGCATTGCACTTCTGACAAATGCATATTGTTCCAACTGAAATGTTTTCATTCCTAAGACTATTCAACACTTGAATTGACTTCACACGCCCCATATTAAACTCTATTACAGTTTTCAGTACTGCAAGTTCAAGTTTGTTGCTAGACACACACCTATTTTGAACAGATAGCTCCACGCAACATTGTGAAGAGATACATTCTAGTTCCGTGTCGTACCCTTGGCATAGCATTCTAGCAGCTGATCAGAACCAAGTCGCTGATCCGGAGGTAGAATTTTAGTTGTCACTTCTGAAAACAACTTGCAGGACACTTTCTTGTGATTTTGTGGATGCAGATTGAGGATAATTTCCATGATTGAGTTTCTGATCCGTCGATATTCAGTCTCGGTGGGTGCGTACGCCTAACCACCAGCCGTTTAATCACTATGCACCACTATTTAAAATGGCTGCCAGACCTTTAAAAATGGCGCTGGCATGAAAGTCATTGCACTTTTTAATAGACAAAACATTGAACAATTTTTCAACATAAAAATCTAAAAATCAAGTTTTTTTACCAAATGGGCCAAATCTCACCCCTAAGTCCCCTTAAGTTTAATGTCTTTCAAGGATGCGACATGAACATTTTGAAGACAGTTGCTCTACCCTAAACTACCCTTTACATGGAAAATTTTTCGATTATTTTGATTTTCTTGAAAACGGCTCTAACGACTTTGATTAAAATGCTCCATGTTTAAGATATGGCAAATTAAATGCTATCTTGAGATTTCTGACTATAGCCCATTAAGTCATATTTATTCTGGATGAATTTTGCATAACTGGTAAACCCTAAGAGATAGACCAAGTCTTACTGTACAAAAGATATAGATCTCGCTGAAACCTACTTATATCTAAATAATTTTTTGTAGAGTGAACCATTTTGGAGATATTCCTCGTTATTTGTTTAAGTTTTGCAGAACTTCTGTCAAATGGAACATCGTTATTCATTTTTTATATGTCAACCCTGTAAAGAGAACGGAACTTAAGTGATTTTACTTAGCTCTGAGCCTACTGTATTCTCATATTCTCCTTGTGCTTACAAGAAGATAAACAATAAGATAATTTCTGCAAATGTTTATTTCAACTAATATGAAGAAGATAAAGGAATAGGAGATTGTAAGAATAGTTAATACAAGAGTAGAGAATGTGAGTGTAACACATCAGATTTTTTAATTTATGGTACGTATTTGAAAATTATATTTTGCCAAGTTAGGTACACAGGAACATGAAAATTGTATTTCATGCTATAATTATTGAGACATATGTGATAAAATATTCAGATAAATTTGCTGAATATTAAGTGAAGTCTAGTACTTTCTGATGACTGCGTTGTGAAGTGAGATACTTACCCCGAACTATTTTGACGCATTCGTTCTCCGTTTCCTTGCAGGTGATGGAATTGTTCAACTTCACACCTGTACAGTCTACAGATGACACACTTAAATCGTTGCACTCGTAACATTTTAGCGCACTTCCTGAAAAACAAGAAGAATGCGTAACAAACCTTTTTCTTCCTACCAATGTTAATTTTGATCAATTCATAACACATTAAATTCCATACTGTTGCTACAAAGTTCACAAAACTAATCGCTGGCCCCCTGACCTACCTTTACACACTAATGCCACTTGATAAGCAGGAAAGTTTTTTCTTACTTTCTCTACTACGTATAATAAGTAGGGGCAGTATTGTACTCGACCCAAAATTTCGATGTCGAAATTTCACCGGAAACATATGAAACGTATATTTGGAATTTTCTGTACCCTCTGTAGTGCTGTTTACCCTTGATAGCTTCTGTAGAACTTGTCAAAACACACAAGTTATGTCTCAATACATGTTTTTGTGGAGTGAACCATTTCTGATATATTCCTTGTTATTTGTGTGGGTTTTGCAATACTTAAACTTTTCTCAACGGAAGGTCGCTATTCACTCTTTTATCTCTTGGTGGTGCAAACAGAACGGAATTTGAAAGCTTTAAAAGATTTGACTATTGCTCAAAGCCTGCTATATTCCCATGTTCCCCTTGTATCTACAATAAAACCAGCAATAGGATAATTTCTGCAAATGTTTATCTCAACTAACATGAAGATACAGCTATGAGAGTTTGTAAGAATGGTTAGTACACGAGTAAAGGAAGTCATTTAAGTGCAACACATCAGATTTTTACTTTCTCTACTAGTAAAGGGAAGTATTGTATTCCACCCAAAAATTCAATGTCGAGATTTTACCGGAAATATATGTTTTGAGGCCCCCTGAATCCATAAAAGCCTTTTTAGAAAAGTGTGTGTGTGTGTGTATGTGTGTGTGTGTGTGTGTGTGTGATTGTGTGTGTGTGTGTGATTGTGTGTGATTGTGTGTGATTGTGTGTGATTGTGTGTGATTGTGTGTGATTGTGTGTGATTGTGTGTGTGTGTGATTGTGTGTGTGTGTGTGTGTTTGTGTGTTTGTGTGTTTGTGTGTGTGTGTGTGTGTGTATACACAGCATAACTCAAAAAGGAAAAGTCGCTTAAAAACCAAAGTTTCTATTTAATTTTAGTGTCTTTCAAGGATGCGACACGAAGATTTCAAGGAAAATTCCTTCACAATAAACTACACCTTACATGGAAAATCTTTCGAAAATTTCGGTTTTCTTGAAAATGGCTCTAACAATCTTGATTAAAATGTTTATTATAAATGAAATGTATATCTTGAATTTTCTGGCTATAGCCTATGTACTCCTGTTTACTCTGGGTGACCTTTGAATGACTCGTAAACCATATGATAGACAAAATAGTACTGTACAAAAATGCAGATCTCCCTAAAACGCACAATCTATGTCCAAATATATTTTTTGTAGAGTGAACCATTTCGGAGATATTCCTTGTTATTTGTGTCAGTTTCAGAAAACAAACTGTCGTCCAGTGCAACGACGGTGTTCATTTTTTAGATGTTAACCGTGCAAAGAGAACGGAATTTGAAAGCTTTAAAAGATTTGACTATTGCTCTAAGCCTAGTGTATTCTCATATTCCCCTTGTACCTACAAGGAAATAAGCAATACGATAATGTCTGTAAATGTTTATCTCAACTAACAGAAAGAAAATATAGGAATAAGGGTTTGGAAGAATGGTTAATACAAGAGTAGAGAAAGTCATGTGAGTGCAACACATCAGATTTTTGCTTTCTCTATTAGGTACAGTCCGTTGCACGCTAACGTGCCGATGGTCCTTGTATCTTTTGTGGTGTCCTTTATTTAAATTTTGCGGTACTTTTTCACCATTTGTGTTACACACCAGTCCTGGGTGTGCCAATCTCCTATTGCTTTGTCTACCAAGTCGGACACATAAGCAATACCTATGAAGAAGGTTCGTGGCCAAGGTGAGTAGTGAAAGGGGAGAGATAAGAAACCAATTTAACCCCGGTGGAACGGTTGTCACACCCCCTGGCTGTGGCGTTTCTGATTGATTTGCTGTTACAACTCTGAGGTTTGGTTTCGAGACTGAGAGAAGGACAAAGGGTCTATCTCTTACGGTTTACCAGCTATGCATAAAGCTATCCAGAAAAAGAGGATTTCGGAAGTTATTCTCAGAAAATTCAGGATATACATTTCACTCGTCATGAAACCATTTTAAAACATATGACATTTTAATAATAATAATAATAATAATAATAATAATAATAATAATAATAATAATAATAATAATAATAATAATGATCACCATCATCACCACCACCATCATCATAATAAAAACTGTCATTTTTGAGAAAATGAAACATTTTTAAAAATATTTAATATAAAGGGTAGTCTGGTGTGAATGATTTCTTGAAAATCTTTGTGTCCCATCCTTGGTTTTGGATTAATTACTAGACAATTAACTTTGTTTTTGTGTTTTGCCCCTTAGGTTAGTGCTCAACGAAAGCTTGCTTTCGCAATGCTTTTGTATGCTTAGTATATTTTGTGTATATTGAGGTTTAATTTACAGCGACTTCTTTGGTAATGAAATGGCATGATTCTAAACAAAGTGTGTGTATTAAGGTGTTTTAACTAATACACATATAATAAAACTGATGAATTTACTTCTTCCCTCATCCACTTCACACAAAGATACGAAAAAGTGAGCATTCGTAAAGAATTGGCAATCTGGCGAGCGTAGGTACAGCCTGACCATGAAAACCGCCTCACTGCAGCACAACCTACAAGTATCATATGAACACTATCACTACGAGAAGAAACAAAACAGTCGTGTTATACTACACTTTGACCTTGCGTCTGCATCAGGGTTGCCAACTCATACGATAATTATGGGGGCATACGATAATTTTAATGTTTGTACGATGGTTGTCAACGCGTATGATAATTATGGGGGTGTACGATAATTTGAATGTATGATAGTTCGATATCGGTGAAATATCATTTTCACTGGTTTGTCACTCCAGCGAAGTGAAACTAATTACAAATAACACTACTTTTGTCGTCATTGTCTCCACCCCATAGCTACTAAGCCTGCTACCTTTTATCCTCTTATTGCCAGTGTGCCCAGGTCTGATAATCTCAATGAAGAATGCACTGTTCAGAAAATTGACGATCAATGTAGAAAACTCGGAATACGTGCTATTCCGTGTGAAATAAAGAACATGCCTGAACCTGATAGTTTCTGAAGTGCTGTTAAACATGTCACCTTGGTGGAAATACTGATTTCAAAGAACTAGCAGCCTTTGTATTATCAGTGGTTTCCTTGCCCTACAGAAGCACTTCTTGTGAAAGAGTTTTCTTTTTCTAAACTGGGTTTAATAAAAACCAAAGTTAAAAACAGATTGGCACTAGATACGGTAAATGAACTCATTTTGTCGTCTCAACTTATGAAAGAACGTGGTAGATCTTAAAATCTGCAAGTCACCGAGAAGATGTTAAGGTTTATCTCAACAACAAATTTGTGCAATGCTGCAACGGTTGAGGAAGCTGAACTTTGAGATGAATAGTGCGAGAAACATAAGTACTAAAGTTGTAATATAATATTTGTTGAGGTCATCAATCTCGTAAGTGAATATAATAATCATAAGTATTATACTGATATTTTTATTATTGTAGCGTTTGCTTTATGATGTACGATAATTTTGAATCCAAATCTATAATTTTGAGTGGCTGGTACGATAATTTTACTTTTAAATGTTGCCAACCCTGGCCTGCATACACTTGGAAGGCAATGCTTCACTAGTTCGCAGAGTACTACGATAAGTTGTTTTCGACTCTTGCTCCTAGTGACAGTTGTTTGAATGTTTGATGGCCGTGATACACTTCTGATGTCATTCATACACTGCGTCCGACTAACCTGTATCGCATGTGAGCGCACATCCCTCCGGCCTTTAGTACGAAACCATTATGGCAGTTTTGCACACCAAGTGAGATCTGAGGGCGTTTTTGGTTGATTGTGTCGGAAAACTTTCCAAACTTACTGAGTGATTGACACAAGCTTATCTTATCATAAAACACACTCACGAGTCACAGCAGGAAAAAGGAGAGCACATTAATTATAATCTTACGTCACCTACTAATCCCTGAAGTTAGCTTAAATTTTGAAACTCATTTAAGCTATTATCAGCACATATAGCCAAGGGGTATTTTCTGAGGATTCATACACAAAGAATTCTGACATATGAAAAATACTCAGAAAATAAATTATTTCTGATCGAAAGAAGGTTAGGAACCAAATATTTTTGTAGCTCAGTAGTTGACTGGAACTTCTGTTCATTGTTGGCCCTTTTCTGTAGTAGACTGTCAACTATTCGTATGCTCACGGGGCATTGTTAGGCCCCATCTATGTCAGGAGTGATGCGATGGTGCGTAATCTTTGGTTGTCTATTTATGTATGCACAGTGTTGCGCTGTGTATTTTTGGGAAATCAATGAGTTCTGCCCACCAGTTTATATTTTTGGTTCGACAGTTAGTACAGTATATCTTATACAATGGCTACAAATTATTAACTCAAATAAAAAGATGAAAACGGTATTGAAGTGTACATCTGGTAAACAACAAACAAAATAATGAAAGTCTTAAGGGAGAGTCTACAGAAATTTTATACCAAAATGGTCAAAAAACAAACAATTAGGTTTTTGCATTTTGGCACATGGACATATACTTATTTTAGCTGTGGGGCCATACTTAAAAGTAACTGTGAGACTTACGTTTAGTAAAGTAGATGAAGTATTGTATTCTACCCAAAACTTCCATTTCGATATTTCAACGGAAATACTTCTTTTCGGGCCCCCTGAATTGAAAAAAGCATTTTTACAAAAAAGGTCCGTGTATGTGAAAGCATTACTCAAAAACGAAAAGTAGGTTAAAAACCAAAGTTGATATTTAAGTTTAACGTCTTTCAAGGATGCGACACGAAGATTATGAAGAAAATTGCTTCACCCTAAACTACCCTTTACATGGAACATTTTATTTTCTTGAAAATGGCACTAACAACTTTGACTAAAATGCCATATGTTTGAGATATTTTTATAACAAATGAAATGTATATCTTGAATTCTCTGGCTATAGCCAATGAAGTCCTATTTACTCCGGATGACTTTTTCATAATTGGTAAACCTTAAGAGATATACCAAGTCTTACTGTATAAAAATGTAGATCTTGCTAAAACACACAGTTTATGTCCGGATAATTTTTTTTGTAGAGTGAGCCATTTCGGAGATATTCCTCGTTATTTGTGTAAGTTTTGGAGAACCTATACTTCTGTCAAATGGAACTTTGCTATTCATTTGTTCATATATTAACCGTGCAAAGAAAACGGAATTTGAAACGCTTAGAAGATTTGAATAATGCCCAAAGCCTACTGCATTCCCATATTCCCCTTGCACCTACACGGAAATAACCAGCAAGATAAGTTTTGCAAATGTTTTAACTCAACTACCACGAAGAAGATAGAGGAGTAACAGATCGTAAGAATGGTTAGTACTAGAGTAGAGAAAGTCATGTGAGTGCAACACATCAGATTTTTCTGTTCAAATTTCTCACGGAATCCATCACTCATTGTGTCTGTTGCCATCTGGTTGAATTTTTAACACATTTTGGGAAAGAAGAGAGTGAGTCACATATACTAAAGGAAGGGCACACGTCTTAAAAATACAGTCAAAAATGGGAAGCTAAAGCGATAAAATTTGGAGCAGCACCCACCTTAAAGCTGTAACAGAACTGCAAATACAGCAAATATTCCTGATGTAAACAAGATGAAATAGACTTGTGTAACTCTATCATATTGCTTGTCCAAAAATGAAAACCCAGAACATATATCCAGGTGGTGTCGATTCCTGGCGTTTTTATGATAAAGCTAAAGGAAATGGTGATACATTGGTCATGAAAGAAGGATAGGAACATTTCCAAAATTGCTGCAGAGGAGAGAAAAAATGTCAAGGAAGGAGATATGTACGATGTTGGGAACTTCTGAAACAGATATTGCAACTCTATATGCACGTTCTTTTATAAAATTAGCTCTCAATACTGCATTTCTGAACATCCAAAATGCTTCTAGTACAGCAATTGTGGTTCAACTAGCTTCAAAATTTGTACACAGTTAGTAAGCTGTCATTTTTTTAATAGCTGGAATGCGTTTTCTAATATTTTGTAAATTACTGAACAATTTGATATCAAAATCTAAAACAAAAAAGAGAAAAAAACAGTATTCTAGTATTCTAAAAAATTAAGCACGAGGTATATACATTGTGTGAAGTAGTGTAATCTATTAGAACTAATACCAATTATTATTCATATATATGTTATAATTTACAAGAAAAAGTTTGAAAGCAAAATCTAAACAGAAATTATGAACATGGGACATTTTGAAAAATGATACAGAATTTGTAGAATATATCCTATAAAATGGAAATTTATAAATCAAATTACTCCAAATTTTGTAGTTAAGTTTATTTTAGCTAGAATAACTAACCTACTAAATCTTATGAAAATCGTGAAAATTACAAAAGTTTTGAAATTCAGTAGGGTCCACCCTTAAACCAATAACAATATTTCGGAAGTGACTGGTGTTTTGACACACGTTTCAAATAATTCTGTAGTTTTCGTATAGTAAGTTTTTAGAATTATCGAAATCTCCATTCAAATGAAAGAGGATTTTACAGGCTACTCTTGGAACCCGCGAAATGTGTCTGGCACCACCACACGCCACGAAATCCAGAAGCGTACCTGAAGAATTAGAAGGAGACGGGATGAGAGGGAAATTGTGTAAAGGAAGTTGTGGTAGATGAGAAACCACCCCGACATTCACCTAACAATAACGCAAGAGCGGGCGGTTAGCGGGAATTCAACCCGGGATGTCTCGGTTACCGTGAAGCCATCTCATCGGTTTGCAAGTTTGTGAACTTTTTGCTAGTATTTTAGAGTTTCATTAGCAGCCGGTTCTTGCTGAAATAAACACACAACGAACTGCCGAGTTACAACTGAATTCATTTTACGGTTAAAAGCTCAATAATACGTTCAGGATGCAGTGAGCATATACAGATTTTATGATGCGGTTAATAAAGTGGAACTAAGTACCTTATTGCGGTAAATAATGTGCATTACAACACGATATTTATGTTCTAAATATAGCATTTATTATGGGTTCGGCATAATGGATGCACACAGCTATCTAAATAACGTATATTCTATAGATTATAGAGGTAGAATGCAGCCCTAGCATATATACATATAACACCAATCATTGAAATGAACGCAGTAATGAACTGTGAATGTTACAAATTTTAAAAATGGGTACCTATGCTTAAAAAAAAAAAGATAGAACAAACCTGGTATGTTGCACTCACATGGCTTTCTCTGCTCTTAAACTAAACTATAGTAACTCTTATTCCTGTATCTTCTTCATATTAGTCGAGATGAACATTATCAGAAATTATCGTATCGCCCATTGCGCTGTAGGTACAAGGGGAATATGGGAATACAGCAGGCTTTGAGCAATAGTCAAATATTTTAAATTTTTCAGATTCCGTTCTCCTCACACGGCTAAGATATAAAGGAATGAATAACAATGTTCCATTTGTAGAAAGTATAAGTATTGTAAAACGAGCACAAATAACAAAGAATATCTCCGAAATGGTTCACTCTACAAAAAAGGTTTATTCAAGCATAAATTTTGTGTTAGCAAGAGCTGCATTTTTTCTATAGTAAGATTTGGTTTATTTCTCACGGTTTACCAGTTATGCAAAAGCCATCCAGAGTAAACAGGGCTAAATATGCTATAGCGAGAAAACTCAAAATAAACATTTCATTTGCCATAAAATATAGAAGAGTAAGAAGTTGTTATCGTGAATATTTATTATTACTATTACATTGATTACCTCTAAATATATTAATTTTGAAAAGAGATTTTGTATTAATTTGATTTTAATTTTACTTAAGTAGTTTAATATAAAATTATGATTTGTGATGTCATAGATATAAATTGTTATCTTAGGTTATGATATATTTGTCATTATGTTTCTTTAGATTTTCTCCTCTATTTTTTTTTTCTCTTTTAAGATTTATGCTTAGTATACTTTGTAAAGGTGCATTACAATTTTTGATATTTCAGGAAACGGTTTAATTCTGTTGAATGTAAATTGAAGGAACATATGACATATAATAAAATTCGTTGGAGCCATTTTCGAGAAAATCAAAATGTTCGAAAACTGGTCCATGTAAAGGATACTTTAGGCTGGAGGAATTTTCTTCAAAATCTTCGTGTCACATCCTTAAAATATATTAAACCTAAATACCAACTTTGATTTTTAACCGAGTTTTCGTTCTTTCCACTCTCGCGAATACTATAATATCAGCATGTCGGAATCTTCTTTGACGTTTGTGTTCATCAATTCTACCATTAACATGAAGTATTGCAAGTTTACAAGAAATTTTGTACACCTGAAGCTCAAAGCTTCATTTCAAACTTTCCCTACATGTAACACAAACTTTAAATGGACTATCACATTTTGGACTTAGAACGATACTCAACATAAAAAGAATCTGATGTGTTGCACTCACATGACTTTCTCTACTCTTGCACTAATCATTCCTACAATCTCTTATTCCTCTATCTTCTTCGTGTTAACTGGGATAAACGTTCTCAGAAATTATCTTCTTGCTTATTTCCTTATAGGTACAAGGGGAATATGGGAATACAGTAGGCTTTGAGCGTTAGTCAAATCTTTTAAAGCTTTGAGATTCCATTCTGTTTGCACGGTTCTCCAAAACCTACAAAAATAACGAGGAATATCTCTGAAATTATCCACCCTACAAAAAGCATTATCTGGAAATAAATTGTGTATTTTAGAAAGATCTACATTTCTTGTATAGTAGGATTTGGTATAACTTTTATGGTTTACCAGTTATGCAAAAGCCATCCAGAGCAAACAGACTACATGGGCTATAGCCAGAAAATTCAAGATATACATTTCGTTTGTTATAAAAATATCTTAAACATGTCATTTTAATCAAAATTCTTAGTCATTTTCGAGAAAATTGAAATTTTGGTAACATTTTCCATTTAAAAGGTAGTTTAGGGTGTAGGAATTTTCTTCAAAATCTTCGCGTTGCATCTTCAAAAAAGATGTTAAACTGAGATACCAATTTTAGTTCTTAACTGACTTTTCATTTTTACTTTCTCTACTGGTAAGTAGGGGAAGTATTGTATTCCACCCAAAAATTCGATGTCGAGATTTCACCGGAAACACATGTTTTGAGGCCCCCTGAATCCAAAAAAAGCATTTTTAGAAAAAGGTTCGTGTGTGTGTCTGTGTCTGTGTCAGTCTGTCAGTCTGTCAGTCTGTCAGTCTGTGGACAGCATAACTCAAAAACGAAAAGTCGGTTAAAAACCAAAGTTGGTATTTAATTTTAATGTCTTTCAGGGATGCGACACGAAGATTTTGAAGAAAATAGCCCCACCCTAAACTACCCTTTACATGGAAAATTTTTCGAAAATTTTGATTTTCTTGAAAATGGCTCTAACAATTTTGATTAAAATGCCATATGTCTGAGATATTTTGATGATAAATGAAATGTATATCTTGAATTATCTGTGTATAGCCCCTGTAGTCGTATTTACTCTGGACGGCTTTTACATAACTGGTAAACCGTTAGAGATAGACCAAATCATACTATACAAAAAATGTAGATCTTGCTAAAATACACAATTTATGTCCAAATAAATTTTCGTGTAGGGTGAACCATTTCGGAGATATTCTTTGTTATGTGTATGAGTTTCGGAAAACTTCAGAACTTTCGTGAAATGGATTATCGTTGTTCATTTTTTTTATATGTTAAGTGTGCAAAGACAACAGAATCTCAAACATTTGACTATCGCACAAAGCCTACTGTATTCTAATGTTCTCCTTGCACCTACAAGGAAATAAGCAATAAGGTAATTTGTACAAATGTGTATCTCAACTATCAAGAAAGAAGATACAGGAATAAGAGTTTGTAAGAATGGTTAGTACAAGAGTAGAGAAAGTCATGCGAGTGCAACACATCAGATTTTTGAGACACAGACTGAGACACAGAGAAACAAACACACATCGGGTCTTTTTCTAAACGTGCTTTTGTTTTGGATTCAAGGGGCCTCAAAACATATTCCTCTACTTGCTATACGTAGTACATTACTCTGTATATGTGAATGCTTACCAATGCCGAAGAGCGTAGAGACCACTAGCAGAAGATACGCCTTGTTCATGATGGTTACGGGAATGTTGTATCACACAAGACGAATTCAAGAGAACCACTGAGAGCAGACACAGTGAGATATAAAGGTGTGGATATCTTATCTCGCGCTTCAGATAACAGATGTATGTAACCATTGATGGAGAGGACGCACAAACTCTCTCTCTCGGAATTATTCAGTTATTGCGTAAAGGCACTGTCGATGCCGTAACGATTTAGGGCTTGCCTTACAGTTCGCGCTTTAGTTGTTGACGATTGAAGTGTTTAAATCAGAGGCTAGATGCGAGTCACTTACCTTTACGGAAACACTGGCACACAGCAGCAGAAACCAGTGTTGTCAACTATAATTCAATAAAGCAAGCTAAACCGGCTTGCTAAAAAGGATAGAAAAGGCTAGATTATATGTTAATACATATATAAAATTAGAAAACTACATTATTAAAAAATCTGATGTGTTACACTCACATGACTTTCTCCACTCTTGAACTAACCATTCTTACAAACTCTTATTCCTATATCTTCTTCGTGTTAGTTAAGATAAACATTTGTACAACTTATCTTATTGCCTATTTCCTTGTAGGTGCAAGGAGAATGTTAGAATACAGTAGGCTTTGTGCGATAGTCAAATGTTTGAGATTCTGTTGTCTTTGCACACTTAACATATAACAAAATGAACAGTGATGACCCATGTCACGAACGTTCTGTTTTCCGAAACTCACACACATAACAAGGAATATCTCCGAAATGGTTCACCCTACAAGAAAATTGATTGAGACAAATTGTGCATTTTAGCAAGGTCTACATTTTTTGTAGAGTATGATTTGGTCTATCTCTAACGGTTTACCAGTTATGCAAAACTCATCTAGAGTAAATACGACTACAGGGGCAATAGCCACAAAATTCAAGACATACATTTAATTTTTCATAAAAATATCTCAAACATATGACATTTTAATCAAAATCGTTAGAGCCATTTTCAAGAAAATCAAAATTTTCGAAAAATCTTCCATGCAAAGGGTAGTTTAGGGTGAGGCTATTTTCTTTAAAATCTTCGTGTCACATCCTTGAAAAACATTAAACTTAAATATCAACTTTGGTTTTTATCCGACTTGTCGTTTTTGAGTTATGCTGTCCACAGACTGACAGACTGACACACAGACTGACACACACACAGACACACACACGGACCTTTTTCTAAAGATGCTTTTTTTGGATTCAGAGGGCCTCAAAACATGTATTTCCGGTGAAATCTCGACATCGAATTTTTGGGTGGAATACAATACTTCCCCTACTTACCAGTAGAGAAAGTAATACTAATGGATCACCTAGCAAAAATAAATGTGGTCTTCGTCATCCCCCTCTGCCTCATTTCTACTGCTGCAGCTGGGATTTCCCTTAGGCTCTTGCATTTAGGCAGGATTTGTACCAACAAGCTTCAATATTTCGTCTGGGACTTCGCATGTGCTGCACTCACATGACTTTCTCTACTCTTGTACTAACCATTCTTACAAACTCTTATTCCTATATCTTCTTCGTGTTAGTTGAGATAAACATTTGTGCAAATTATCTTATTGCTTATTTCCTTGCAGGTGCAAGGGGAATATGGGAATACAGGTTTTGAGCAATTGTCAAATCTTTTAAAGCTTTCAAATTCCGTTCTCTTTGTACGGTTAACACAACAAATTGAATAACGATGTTCCATTTGATAGAAATACAAATAACAAGGCATATCTCCGAAATGGTTCACTCTATAAAAAATTATTCAGACATATATGGTGTAAGATTTAAAGCTTTCACGGCGCACGTTATTTATTACAGTTTCACGGGCGATCAGCCGTGTGAGGTTTGAAAATATTGAGCTTTCGGCATTTCGACATTTCATTCTGACGAAGGCCATGGAGTTTAGAATGGCCGAAAGCTCAATATTTTCAAACCTCACACGGCTGATCGCCCGTGAAACTGTAATAAATATATGGTGTACTTTAGAAAGATCTAAATTTTTTCATAGTAAGATTTGGTCTATCTCTAACGGTTTACCAGTTATGCAAAAGTCGTCCAGAGTAAATAGGAGTACAGAGGTTATGGCCAGAAAATTCAAAATATACATTTCATTTGTCATAAAGATATTTCAAACCTATGGCATTTTAATCAAAATCGTTAGCCATTTTCAAGAAAATCAAAATTTTCTATGTAAGGGGTAGTTTAGGGTGGAACAATTTTGTTCAAAATCTTCCTGTCGCATCCTTGAATGACATTAAACTTAAATACCAACTTTGGTTTTTAACCAACTGTTCGTTTTTGAGTTATGTTGTCCACAGTTTCGAGGTACACACACGGACCTTTTTCTAAAAAGTGCCAAAGAATCTAGCAACTTGGTAGAATTCACACTCACAGATTCAAAAAATTCGGGAATTCACCAAAAGGATTATATAATTACGTGCAATAGCTGCAGTAGCGAGATTAAATTATGTATTATTTTAAAGGTACCGGTAGGTAAATAAAAACTGGAGAGAGAGAAAAAAAAAAAAAAAAAAAAGCTAGGAAAGGCTAATGAAGCTTAGAAAAAAGGCCAGGAAAGCTACTTGTAGCTTTTTGGAAAATTTATGGCTAGATAGGTTCTCAAAAGGGCCAGATCTAGCCATAAAAAGGCTAAGTTGGCAACACTGGCGGAAACGACGGTCAGATGATGTGACGTTGCTCTCTTGTTTCTGCACTCAAGAAGTACAGTAACTACAAAGCAAATTATAACACTTCCAGTGATGCCAGTCGCATTTATTACAATATCAATATCTGTAAATATTTACACTTCATTTCTTCTATACCAAACATACCTATCTCCTTCGTTTTCTTCATCTGAAACTCTGTCACTTTCATTATCTCTGGCAATGCCATGTTGTGTTGCCTTCTCGTGTTTCAGCTGTACTTGTAGGTTTAATGGGGTTTTGTGATGCAGGACAGAGCCCGCAAAGAGTACTTCTCTTACACATTAGAGGGCTGCCTGATCGACAGGTCGTTCATAGCTCTAAGTAGCTTCAGTAGTGGGACGAGTCTTTGAGACTGGAACCGTTAGACCTCCGCGCGTCTCTGTGACCTGTAGCCTCCTGTGGTTCCTCTACTTCATCGCTTTCTCCTGGGGTGTGGTAGCCACAATACACTTATGTAGATCACATGCGCGAGGTTTCCCCCTTTGCAGAGTATAACCTATACGTATATTAATGGGTATTAGGAGCCTGAATCGTTTCAGAGGAACGCTTACCTTCTTGGAAGTGAAGATAAATACTTAGCATTTTGGAATAAAGGGTTCCATTTAATCGATTTGCCACTCACGTTAGTTGTCCTTCCCTTAACTTCTTCTGCAACACGGTTTAGATCAGGGGAAGACAACTTCAGGCCGTGTGACGTATTTAAAGGAAGAGCCAGCTTGTACGTTCGTGTGACGTGTGTATTGCTGTGCAGCCTAGATCAAAGGCGCTGCTTGCACGAAACTGAATGAATATGAAAAATGTTATTTGGGCATGTTTACAACCAGGCTTCAAGATGTAGAAACATTGTCAACTACGTTTCAGATCTTTGCGACCCCGTATTCACTGAATGTTAACAATGTTTCTATCAGGTAGCAAACTGAATTGATAAATTTACAGTGCGACGATTTGCTGAAGGACAACTGTTAACACAAAGAAGACTAGGCTGATTGTTATAAGAATGTTCCTCAAACCACATTTCTGAGGTTATATGCCCTTGCTGCACGGATATTATGTATGTTTGGTTCCACGTATGTGTGCGAACAATTCTTTTCTGTTATGAACCTTTCTAAGTCAAAATCCCGAAGCATACTGTGAGATCACAATCTAACATGCAGTCTTCGGTTACAAATGTGCCGTACATTACGCCGTAACATTGACAAACTAGTTAAAGAAAAGTGAAACGGCAAATGTCGGAAAATGTCCACCTAATTATTCTGTATAGCTCTCCTCTAGCTCAGGCAAAATAGTTATAATTTCTGTTCTATTTGCGTTGTAACATGACTGTTCACATAAACCAGAATTTATATATATGGCATAAAGCCGAAATGTAATTATTTATAATCTGTCACTATTCCGTAATTGAAACAGTAGACATTAAAACTGCGATGTACCGCACGCCTTTGCTCTTGTCCGCTGTGACGTCACACGTTCAACTGGCCGTCGTTGCGAGCATCCGAGCTGAGTGGGCTGACGTCACAGCAGCGATACCTGTCTTCCCCTGGTTTAGATCATCTAGCCCAGGGGTGTCAAACAGCACTCACCAGGCGTGAAAAATTTTCCCCTATTTTTCCTCCCTCCGTGATGATCAAATCGGAAAACGGGAAAAACAAAGCGAAAACCGGTTCTACTAGCGCGTGCTACTGCAGTTAAGGAGGGGTAGACCCCTCTCTTCACACCCTCGGAGTGAGGTTTGACATGCCTGATCTAGCCTGTTCCGGCTCCAATGTCTTGCTACTTCCATCATTTTCCTCGGTCATGCTGGCTTTCTTTGTTCTTGCCGTTGGTACGTGTGTGTCACACACACACGCACACGCACACACACACACACGTTTTGGAACTCCATTTACTTTCATTCTGTTTGTGCTATTTCCAGTTTGTTCTGTATTCTGTTGTTATTTTATTAAATTGTTTTATTACATTCTCTACTACGTATAGTAAAGTATAGGAAGTATTTTATTTTACTCAAAAATTCGATGTCAACATTTCACCGGAAATATATGCTTTAAGGCCTCCTGAATCCAAAAACAAGAATGTTTAGAAGAAGGTCCGCGCGCGCGCGCGCGCGTGTGTGTGTGTGTGTGTGTGTGTGTGTGTGTGTGTGTGTGTGTGTGTGTGTGTGTGTGTGTGTGTGTGTCTGTGTCTGTGTGTGTGTGTGTCTATGGACAGCATAGCTCATAAACGAAAGGTCGGTTAAAAATCAAAGTTGGTATATAAGTTTAATGTCTTTTAAGTATGCGACAAGAAGATTTTGAAGAGAATTGCTTCATCCTAAACCTCCCTTTACATAGAAAATTTTTCGAAAATATAGATCTTTCTTGAAACTGACTCTAACGATTTTGATTAAAATGGCATATGTTAGGATATTTTTATGGCAAATGAAATGTATATCTTGCATTTTCTGCCTATAGCCCATGAAGTACTGTTTACTCTGGATCACTTTTGCATAAATGGTAAACCGTAAGAGATAGACCCAATGTTACTGTACCAAAAATGTAAATCTTGCTAAAACACACAATTTATGTCTAAATAATTTTTTATATAGTGAACCATTTCGGAAATAGTGCAGGTTATTTGTGTGAGTTTTAGAAAACATACTTCTGTCAAATGGAACATAGTTATTCATCTCCATATGTTAACCATACAAAGAGAACGAACTTTGAAAGCTTTAAAAGATTTGAGTATCGCTTAAAGCGTACTTTATTTCCAGTTACCCTTGCTCCTACAAGGAAATAAACAATAAGATAATTTGTACAAATGTTTATCTCATCTAACACGAAGAAGATATAGGAATAAGGGTTTGTAAGAATGGTTAGCACAAGAGAAGGGAAAGTCATGAGTGCAACACATCAGATTTTTTCATTACTGTCGTATTTCGTTGTTTTGTTTTTCATCTGATCTTGTACAGCCGGCTATGGGTCTGAGAAACTTCATTCTGTCGTTTGGATGCTTCTTTTGTGTTGTGCTTTCTGAACTGTATCTTATAATTAGGATAGCCAGTTTTATACAGCTTTATTAGTGAATGTTTTCTGGTATACTTGAAAACTCTTTTTTTTTATTGTATTTATTATATAACTAAATTTATTTACTTTTTATTTATGTATGTTTCTAATCCATATGTTATTTCACATCCGAGGAAGTTAAGCTTTGAAACTTGTTCAGTAATTTTATTTTCGAAGACTATTTTGGGCTGAACTGGATGAATGTCCTTGAATGCCACGACTTTTGTTTTATCTATAGATATTTATAGGTTGTATATTTTCACTATTTGATATAGCTAATATGACTTTTTTTGAATATCCTTAATTCCATACCAATAATCATCTACTCCAACCATGATATAAAATTACTTGAGTGCCTCTGTAGTCTGAGGCATGCTAGCCTCTAATACCAGAGGTTCCGGTCTCGATTCCCAACTGGAGGTAGGAATTTTTCTTTTCCCAATCCTCTCCATGGTCTGGAAGTATGAAAAAGATATGAATACGTGTGTGTGTACGTGAGAGAGAGAGAGAGAGAGAGAGAGAGAGAGAGAGAGAGAGAGAGAGAGAGAGAGAGAGAGAGAGAGAGAGAGAGAGAGAGAGAGAGAGAATGAGAATTTGAATTTAAAGACGACCAAAAGTGAAATACAATTTAACTCTGCAGTAAAGGAGTAAACATCAGTGCTAATGGGAAGTACTTCCAATTGCTACGGATACGGCTGTAACCAATGAAATTATAATTATTTATTAAGATGCATAATTATTTATTAAGATGCTCAAGATGCTTCCTCTCGCTCTTGGGCCGACAAATTTAAACAAATACTTGGCAGTGTTAGAATGGCAATTTTCATGCAGAATCTCAATGCAATGTATGTTAGTATTTGTTGAAAACTATACAATATATCACAATGAAACCTTTACCACTCATAAAACCGCCTTTTCTGATTAGGAAACCATAATCAAGTTATACATAAAGTTAATTATTTTTATTCGATTGATATTCTAATAAATAAAACTTTTCAGAATTTTTCATACACATTTTCTTCTTTAGGTGCACTTTTCTCCTAAACGGTTAAAGTGGCACATTTAAAATGTTGAACTCACTTTTCAGATATGTTGTTCAACATAGCTGGTGAAGGATTAACCCATTTTAATAAAAATGGCAATTTAAAAAGTAACTAATTATACTCTCTTTATGTTTTAATGTTTTAATATATTTCATGAATTTCATGAAGGTATAACATAGAAAGCTTTCACCCGCTGTTTAGAGCAGTACATGCTGCATATGTACAAAACATCAAAGCTCTATCTATTATAGATTTTTGGAAAAGTGTACCTAAAGTTTAAAAAAAAAGCAAATTATAGTAAATGGCAAAAGAAGATAATGTTATGCAGTGTAAGACGGATGTGAAAGAGTGCCCGCCATGTTTAAAGGTCCATTTAAATCCCCATTTAAATGCACTTAATTGCTCCAAATGCACAACAACCTTATATGAGCATGTTCTGCAAACTAGGTAGATTCACATCAAGCACAAAAAAATGCATTTTTTTTTATCGAAAATCAA
>CM060964.1:347176668-347289168 GCA_030765045.1 Tenodera sinensis
GTCGAAAGGTGGTTATCTGAAACGCGACATCTCAATTTTGATTTTGCTGCAAGAGAAGCAGCAAATTCTTTCAGACCAACATATTTCACTTTACACAGTTCTTTGAATATGTCTGTGCCAACTAAATCCCTGTACTTATATTTTTTGTCACTAGATCTGTTTGTAGATCTATGAGTTCACATTGTAAGTTAACTCTTTACGTTGACCACATCTATGTAAAAGGGTTAACCAACATTGATATGTCATTCTCAAGATTTCTGATATCATTTTATTTATAGATGAATTAAGATATGAAGTAAACTCAGTTTTTAAGTCTTCTAGAATGAGAATGTAACTAATTAGTTTATCCTCTGGTACAATACCAAGTGATGTTATACATTTGAAGGAAGTACTTCATAACTGGATTGTTTGGTTCATAGAGTCGTCACATGGCATGCTATGTTTGTTGTTAGGTTGTTAACATTCTAGAGGTTTGCACGCTCTAAATATAATCATAAAAAAGATATAATAGTAATAGATGATGATAGAAAATATGTACAACACATAAAAGTGTAGATCAGAAAACACTAGTTTTTCCGTTGTATGCGATATATCAATAAAGCCGTTTAATGTTGGCTCGAAGCAAACCATGTAATATGTTGTTACAAATAATTCCTCCATCACTAGATGCAATATTAACCGGGCTTGTGGGCCGTGGTCTATTGGGTTCCTTCTTCTTCCCAAACGTTTCGTCTGCGACTACGGCAGACATCTTCAGTGGCGGCGAGGTCGAAGTTTCCTAGTGGAGATCTCAGCATCCTCCATCGATACCGGTCGCGAAACGACTCAAAGTTACCTATGATTCCTGAAATCAACTAAGGAAGGGCTAATGTACCGTTGTATTGCATAGTTACACGGCAGAAGGTTCACGAATCACACGGATTCATGCTTGCGCTTTTGCCCACAGCTCAACAGGCTATTAGCAGGTCAACTTCCTATTAGAGGAGAAGGAGCCAATAGGATTACGAGTGGGGGGGGGGGGGACAGCAAGGCCAGTCAGAATAAGCAGTGACTAATAAAATTGGATGAATGTCATGCAGCCGCCTATTGAAGAAGCCGAACATAGTTTTGTGGCAAAAAGTCGGCATAATTTTTAATTTATTAAAAAGCTAACAAGACGTGGCCCATATCGGAAACCAAAAAGGTAGTAAGTATAGTTTGTACAAGAGTAGACAAGTCATGAGTGCAACACATCAGATTCCTTCTAAAAATAAAGAAAAGTGAAAGATTTTCCAGATGAAGTGTAGTCTGAGCTGGAGCGATTTTCTTGAAAACCTTCATGTCGGCTCCTGGAAAGATGCTGAATAATAATATCAAGCTTGATATTTTGGAATTACTGTGTTAACTAATACCATGGTAATTCTTATAAAAATTATTTAATCAAGGTGGGTATTAAAATTATTTCCGCTGTAATCTGATAGTCGATATTTATTAATAAAATGCAAATCTTTCTCTAGCTACCATATTAATAGTAGAGTATAATAAAGAACAGTAATGGGAGGAGAAAATATTGAAAATTTTACATTACCGTAATATTTATTTGTGCTAAGTGATTTACACTTCGGGGTCTTACGGGAGTGACCAGGGCCCCTTGTTCCCTGGACCGCCGATAAAAATATATAATTACATTTTCCACTTCTTAAATTGTAAAATCTCCCTTACTATTTCCCTTTTCACATAATATTTTCACTTTTTTCCAACTTTCCAATTCAATTTCCTCCTAAATTCCTTATTTGGGACAGCTCTAAAGACATGTTATTTATTTTTACATTACTACATTTTCAGCCATTTCTCTCAAATGCATCTTCTCCTCCATTCATTTGTTCATTTACACACCAACAAATTATGTACTCCTTTTCAATTTATTCACATATCGGACATATTCGTTGTATAACGTTATCTCTGAATCCCATACTCCTAATCTATAGCACGCTATTGCTTCTCTTTCCGGTTTATTAGAAACTTCTATATATTTTTACTTTCTCTACTGGTAAGTAGGGGAAGTATTGTATTCCACCCAAAAATTCAATGTCGAGATTTCACCGGAAATATATGTTTTGAGACCCCCTGAATAAAAAAAAAAGCATTTTTAGAAAAAGGTCCGTCTGTGTGTCGGTGTGTCAGTCTGTCAGTCTATCAGTCTGTGGACAGCATAGCTCAAAAACGAAAAGTCGGTTAAAAACCAAAGTTGGTATTTAAGTTTAATGTCTTTCAAGGATGCGACACCAAGATTTTGAAGAAAATAGCCCCACCCTAAACTACCCTTTACACGGAAAAGTTTTCGAAAATTTTGATTTTCTTGAAAATGGCTCTAACGATTTTGATTAAAATGTCATATGTTTGAGATATTTTTATGACAAATGAAATGTATATCTTCAATTTTCTGGCTATAGCCCCTGTAGTCGTATTTACTCTGGACGACTTTTGCATAACTGGTAAACCGTTAGAGATAGACCAACTCATACTGTACAAAAATGTAGATCTTGCTAAAATACACAATTTATGTCCCAATACATTTTATTGTAGGGTGAACCATTT
The DNA here is from genome assembly GCA_030765045.1 of Tenodera sinensis. NCBI lineage: Eukaryota > Metazoa > Arthropoda > Insecta > Mantodea > Mantidae > Tenodera > Tenodera sinensis. The sequence goes on from CM060964.1 coordinate 347,179,246, forward strand.
CGGAGATATTCCTTGTTATGTGTGCGAGTTTCTGAAAACCTAAAGCTTTCGTGAAATGGAACTTCGTTGTTAATTTTTATATGATAAGCGTGCAACGAGAACGGGATCTCAAAGCTTTAGAAGATTAGACTATCGCTCAAAGCCTACTGTTTTCTAATATTCCCCTTGCACCTACAAGGAAATAAGCAATAAGATAATTTGTACAAATGTTTATTTCAAGTTACAAGAAGATATAGGAATAAGAGTTTGTAACAATGGTTAGTACAAGAGTAGAGATAGTCATGCGAGTGCAACACATCAGATTTTTCTCTTTGAAATTCCGTCTTTATCATTTTATAGAAAGCCGATGATCTCATTTCATGCTCTGTTGTTTATCCATATTCTCATATCTTTCTTTGGAAATGTTCCAAATTCCTTGCACCATTTCATGTCATACCTCCCCTAGCCCATCTTTTATTAAGAGTTCTTTAATTTTTCCCAACCAGCAATCATAGTTCAAATGCTTTGCTTGGTACACTAAACAACTTTACAAAATGTTATTATCTGAGGACTGGCTTAAACTATACCAGTATTTCAATGTGAATGTTACAAGTTAGACTGTAACACTTGAGGTATAGTGTATTGTTAATACAAACCTTTCTCCCTGCTCATATAGCAAACGGAAGTGTTTGTAGGAGTGGGTACTAGCATGAAATGATCAGCTGCGAATCTCCATCTACATTGAGGCTGTAAGGTAGATACACAATTGTAGCATCTGAGAGCTGCCCCTAGAATAGAATATAGTCATCAGTTCATCATGATAATGTAGGTGCTGTGAAATTAGAATGTATACAGCCTGCCTAGCACAAGTATTGCCCATATAGGAAGGAAGGGATGCCAGTTTCCATTTGTGTCATCACTCAGGCTTCTGGAGGCAATCTACTGACCTTCACAGATGGAGTATGCATAGCAAGGAGGAGGAGTATGTACTTTCGCACATGCACTGGCGTTCTGTTTCATGTGCACAGTTCTAGGTTATTCACATATCAATATACAGGGCTTTCGAATTGGTTCTTCACCGCCGCACGGCCTTTTGCCTGTGCGAGTTTGGAGCTGCCGCGGCCGGGCTTGCTGCTAACAAGCCGCACGTAAAACATGTATACAAATCTTACCTCATAGAAAATGCTGGAAATGTCATGAACGATGGTTTAATTGATTTTTTCAGTCACGATCTGTACTTGCAGTAGCAGAATCTTGTTGAAACCACCCATATGATTTCTCTTCCTCTGTCAGTTCACGAAAAAAGATGGGATCAAAAGGTCATTTTGGTACCTCTCTTTATTTACAGTCTGGTCGTAAAACATTGGATCAATTATGCGTCTAGCGCTAACAGCACACCAAACTCCAAATCTGGGCGGCGCCGTGGCCGAGCGGTTAGCGCGCTCGCCTACCACCTAGGCGGCCCGGGTTCGATCCCAGGGACCCGCATGTGGTATTCGTGGTGGACGAAGCGGCGTCAGGGCGGGTTTTCTCCGGGTACTCCGGTTTCCCCCGCCATCTCATTCCACCGGTGCTCCATCTTCATGTATCATCAGTGTCACCGCCTGTGGTGCCGTAGTAGTAAAAGCGGGCGTTAAACACTACAACAACAACAACAAACTCCAAATCTCCGATCATAATGAGGGGTTTCTTGAACGCGATGTGAATTTTGAGATGCCCAATACCGACTGTTATGAGTATTCACGCGACCATTTAGATGAAACCACGCCTCATCTGAAAAGAACAGAAGCTGTGGATCGATTAAACCATCGTTCACGACATTTCCAGCATTTTCTATAAGATAAGATTCTTATACATGTTTTATGTGCGGCTTGTTAGTAGCGGCAAACCCGGCCGCGGCAGCTTCAAACTCGCACAGGCAAAAGGCCGTGCGGCGGTGAAGAACCAATTTGAAAGCCCTGTATAAATTCGAGAAATGTCTTCAAATAGCACATTGGCACAATTGAATACTACTGCAACAAGGTTAGTGGAAAAATGACATGTTGAAATAATTGGTCTCAAAGTTTTGAAAGTGTAGAAACCATTTAAAAAACACAAATTCACTGTAAGATAGATTTATCATCAAGAGTATACAAATATCGAATACTTTGACATAACATCGTATTGCATACAGTGATTCCAAGGCAAATATTGACAATTATTGAAACACAATTAACTCTTATTACATGTAATATATACTGTTCAGCATTTTTGTTTTACAATTGTTTCAGTTTTAATACCTTTTGGATTATTGAACAATATTTAGGCCTAACATTCTGATTCAACATCTGAAATGTTATTTCGGACACTATTACTCAAACATTCCGTGTTTAGTACACATATAAGCCATTCAGAATTTTTCGAATTCAAAAATTCACACGGCGACAATATCTCTATTGCTTTGGCAAGATTTACTCCTGGTTTTATGGTATACGTCCATTAATGGTTCCTTTTTACTTTCTCTACTACGTTTAATAAAGTAAAGAAAGTCTTGTATTGCATCCAAAAATTCAGTGTCGAGATTTCACCACAAATATATGTTTTGGGGCCCCTTGAATAAAAAAAAGCATTTTTAGAAAAAGGTCCGTGTATGCCTGTGTGTCTGTCAGTCTGTGGACAGCATAACTCAAAAGTCGGTTAAAAACGAAGCTTGGTATTTAAGTTATTGTCTTTCAAGGATGCGACACGAAGATTTTGAAGAAAGTTGCTCCACCCTAAACTACCCTTTACATGGAACATTTTTCGAAAATGTTGATTTTCTTGAAAATGGCTCTAACGATTTTGATTAAAATTACATATCAAGATATTTTTATGAAAAATGAAATGTATATCTTAAATTCTCTGGATATGTAGTCTTGTTTACTCTGGACGACTTTTGAATAACTCGTAATTCGTAAGAGATAGACAAAATCTTACTCTATAAAAATGTAGGTCTTGCTAAGACCCACAATTTATGTCCGAATAATTACTTTTTGTAAAGTAAACAATTTCGGAAATATTCCTTGTTGTGTGTGTGAGTTTCGGAAAACAAACTTTCGTGAAATACAACATCGTTGTTCATTATTTTATATGTTAAGCGTCCAAAGAGAACGGAATCTCAAAGCTTTAAGAGATTTGACTATCACTCAAGGCCTGCTGTATTCTAATATTCCCCTTGCACCTACAAGGACATAAGCAATAAGAATGATTTCTGCAAATATTTCTCTTAACATAAAGATATAGTAATAAGAGTTTGTAAGAATGGTTTAGTACAAGAGTAGAGAAAGCAATCTGAGTGCCACACATCAATTTTTTGTGATTGTTTCGAGTGTTTTTATTTCTAGAACTTGTCATTCTTTAGTTAAGGTTTCCCTTTTATTCTCTTTAATGTTTTCTAGTGTATTTGACAGCCAGTGGAGGAATTTCACCTCATTGGGAACTATTTATTCCAATCTGGAGAATTGGGCTATTTTTTCTGCTCCCAAATGTAGGTAAATACCTTTGTAATGCACTAACTGAAAATACACTTATTTAGTTAGATAGCAACGGCATTTTCAGAGGAAAAGCAACATTTGGGACAACACTGATTGGATTCGAAGTCCATCTCAGAAGACATCTCTACCAGCTTTACAGAACATTTTCTAAGCTTTGCTGTACATTCCATATCATCACCCTGTTCCGTAAAATCCTATCGAAGGAACTACCTATAAAACTTGAAGAAAACTAAAACGGTGGGGTTGAGCAGCCGGAGAAGGTTTATTCCATAATTAATTAGAGACACGTCATCACCCAAAATTGTTATCTGCCGTAACGCATACGAAACATTCATATATTTTAATTTAATTTACTGTTTCAAAATGTTTTTTAAAACTCGGATGGTGATTTGATTAATTTTATTTATCTCCCGATGTTGTATATGAATTCTTTGTGTGATCTAGAATATTTTAATGATGAATCCTTCCCTTTTGGCCGTATAACTGTAATTTTCTAGTCCCCGCTAGTACTAATAACCTATGAAAAATCTCCTGGCATTCACGTTTGCAGAATTTCTGACTTAACTAACTTTCATCTAACGATCTTCTAAGTTCTGAAAGTGTTACATAGCCTATAATTTCCACGTTTGTCTGTGGAACAATCATCGGTCGGAATGTCGAATACCTTTTTGTGAAATCACATTTAAGCACTCTTTGGTCTCTTTGGTCTCATTGTTAATAATACAAAAGATATACATTTTCACATAACACATAGACACTTAAAATATACAACGAAATAGAAGTGAGGCTGGTAAATATAAAAATATAAACCGCACTCCCAGGGCAACAAGTTAACCACTTTGGAAAAGACATAGAGACACATGACTTTTTCTACTCTTATACTAACCATTTGTGCACACTCTTATTCCTATATCTTCTTCGTGTTAGTTGAGAGAAATATTTGCAGAAATTATCTTATTGATTGTACGTGTAACGGGAATATGGGAATACAGTAGGCTTTGAGCGATAGTCAAATCTTGCACTGTTGACACATAAAAAAGTAATAATGATATTCCATTTGATAGAAGTGTAAGCTCTCCAAAACTAACAGAAATAATGAAGAATATCTCCGAAATAGTTCACACTATAAAAAATAAGTAAATAAAAGACATATCTGCAAAGAAATTGTGTGTTTTAATAAGAGTTACATTTTTGGCACTGTAAGATTTGGTATATCTGTTTGGTCTACCAGTTATGCAAAAGTCATTCAGAGTGAATAGAACTTCATGACATTCAAGATATACATTTCATTTGACATAAAAATATCTCGAACATATGACATTTTAACCAAAATCGTTAGAGCTATTTTCAAGAAAATCAAAATTTTCGAAATATTTTCCATGTAAAGGGTAGTTTAGGGCGGAGAAATTTTCTTCAAAGTCTTCGTGTCGCATGCTTTAAAGACGTTAAACTTAAATACCAACTTTGGTTTTTAGCCGACTTTTCGTTTTTGAGATACGCTGTCCACAGACTGACAGACACACAGATACACATGGACCTTTTTCTAAAAATGCCTTTTTTTTTATTCAGGGAGCCTCAAAACATATTTTCGCTGAAATCTCGACATTTATTAAGTATAAAACATGACTTCTGATTCCTAAAGTTAGCTGGTCACATCGCTCTGACTTTATAAAGCGACTTAACATACCCTGATAATAGCTTGAGTATACATACAAAGGAAATAAAGCAAAACGGTTTTAGGTAAGAGTTATTAAAATAGATTGATATTGGTATTGTGTGCGGTTAGTATCAGGATCAGCAGATTCTATTCTCTTTGTTTTGCTGTGTTTTATTTGCATAAATATGTGAATAGTACTATTTGGAATGAAATATCCGCGCCCTTAGTCTTATTTTATATGAATTTCTATGGAGTACCAAGAAATATTTTCTACTCCATGACATTCACAACTGTCAAGACCTTCACAAGCACGTACCTTTATAATATTTTGCTAATTCATTAAATGAGATTAGGTGTCTTAGACTATGTCCACGAGAAAGAACAGTGTTTTCATTGCTGAAACACACACACACACACACACACACACACACACACACACACACACACACACACACACACACACACACACACACACACACACACACACACACACAAATTGTCTTTATAATATTAATTTAGATATAGATATGGCTAATTTCTGGCACCATCCTTGAGTTAGAAAGAAGGGAGGACCTCATAAAGTGCAAGAGTTAAAACCATTACCAATAACGAGCTGAATTTATATTTGTAGCAATAAAACATAAGATATCAGTAACCGTTGTTTTACCAACATATATAACTGAAATTTGATAGAAATTTAGAAAAAACACATACACTTTCGTGAATGAGAAAAATGCATAATTTACCATCGAATCCCATTTTTGCTGTCTCTACTATGTACAGTAAGTAGGGGAAGTATTGTATTTCACCTAAAGATTCGATGTCGAGATTTCACCGGAAATGTCTGTTTTGAGGCCCCCCCCCCCCGAGTCCATAAAAAGCTTTTTTAGAAAAAGGTGTCTATCTGTAAACAGCATAACTAAAAAACGAAAAGTCGTTTAAAAATAAAAGTTGGTGTTTGTATTTAGTATGTTTCTAAGATGCGACACGAAGTTTTTGAAAAAAATTCCCCTACCCTAAACTACCATTTTTAAAAAAAAAATTATTTCGTCGGAAATGACCAGCTATTTTGATTAAAGTGCCATATGATTGAGACATTTTTATGGTAAACAACATTTATTTTTTAAATTTTCTGGCTATAGCCTATGTAGTCCTGTTTACTTTTGGTGACTTTTGTATAACTCGTAAACCTTAGAGACAGACCAAATCTTACTATACAAAAATGTAGACCTTGTTAAAACGCCCAAGTTATATCTATTTTTTTTTTAATGCAGTAAGCCACTTCGGAGATATTCCTTGTTATATGTCTGAGTTTTGCAGTATTTAAAATTTTCGTAAATGGAAGAGCTTTATTTACTTTTTATAGCTTAGCCGTGCAAACTAAACGGAATTTCAAAGGCTTCATTTAGCGAGCAGTTTTAGAAGATTTGACTATCGCTCAAAATCTACTGTAATCCCCTTGCACCTAAAAGAAAATTAACAAATAAGATAACTTGTACAAATGTTAATCTCGATTAAGATGAAGTGCTTATTTATTTATATGAAGTGTGCCAATTTTTTTTTTTTCAGTTCCATTTTCCCTTGACTTAAGCTGATGCGATATATACCTACAAATATTGTGGGGGTATATCGAGGAAGGGTTGTGGGTATGTGGGAAGCCAGTTTGTCATTTGAAGACATTGTTTGAAGTTATATATTCATAGGCAAATAATCTAGAACTATGCATGTAAAACACGTCGCCACTGCACGTGTGAAAAGTAAACAAACTTAACGCCTGTTAAGGACAATAAAATTCTTCTCAGAACTGCATAAATGGAAGTGAGTCAGGAAACAAGAAATGGCCAAATCCAAAAAGTGGCTCACTGTACGCTAACTTTGCATTTCTATAATTTTGAATTGAATCATAAGAAACATAAGAACGGTGACCAAGTAGGGTGGACGTTTTGAGAAATTAAAACCAATAGGAAAAAATATCTCGAAAACGATTAGTGTTAAGAAGAAATATATGCAATTTGACATAAATTGTATATATTCAAACGACATCTGTATTTCTACCCTAATGAGATTTTTTCATTTCTTAAGATTTCCCAGTCTTTTCCCTGACAATTCAATTTACACATTTTATTCCAGGAGTGCAGCCAGTCACTACACCAGTAAATAATTCCCGATAAACAATGATATTGCGAGCAACAGTTCTGCTTCTAATCGTGTTTATGATAATGTTGCCAAACTAGGAATGCGTATTCACGCCAGATTAAAGCAAAGAAATCGCTCAAAATAGCACAATTTAAATGTTATTTTCAGTCCATGCAGTATATTTAGCTTATAAAGCGTAAACAATGTTTTCAACTACTCCGTCTTTTTCCCACTGATCATTTTCCGCCTTTTCTATATTTTTAAAAAACACTGCCAGTATGTTTCGGTCTTAAGTGATATATCCTTGAGCGTTATATCGTACAATTCCTGTAAGAATAAATCAGCTGTTGCATTTCTTTAAGTATTCGTTGTACCTTGGCCCAAACTGGTCCTATGGGATTGAGTTCACACTTGTATGGGGGCAAGTAAACGACAATGTGACCCAATAAAACCAAAATAACCAATAATAACGTTATAACAATTGAGAAAGAATTCAGTCTAACAACTCTCATTCCCTCCTGCAGGTTCAAAGAATGAAGTATTAAAATTTCGCTCAGTTAATAGTATAGTAATTGTTCCTGCAAGTACAGGTAATGAAGAAGGGCAGTAATACCTTTAAGAGCCTCTTTAGGTTTGTTTGATTCAGGCATCCTATAAAGATCTGTTTTACACATAGTCACTTTGAATACAATACAATATCATAGCAGATTTCACAACACTCCTAGGTGGAGGATTATCTGCTCCTACATTACTTTTACCATTACTTCCGACACAAAACTGGTAAGAAGTACGATTTTACAACTGAAATTAGCAGCGAGTAAACATAGCGCGAACAATATTGGAGGCAAGTTGGCAACATGACCAGTACAACAGCGATTACGTGGATGTTTACAAATTTAAGGTTACACTGCAGAGAATGTCTCTCCCCTGCCCCTCGTTACCCTCAGACCATGAGGTGTTGAACAGACAGTACCGTACCTTACAAAAAGTTCAGCAAAATATTTACCTTGATGCTGGAGGGTTACCAAGACAAAAGCAGCACGAAGGAATGCCTTGTCCATCTTCCCGCTGTCACACTACTGAATATGCTCCTTATCATTGTCTGTAGCTTCCTCTGACGTTGACAGGAAGAGATCTAGCAGCTCGAGATATTAATTTCCTTCGGACACTTCTCCACCAGGAGGTCCTTATCTAATCCTGCTGACACTGAGTCTCACGGCTTTAAATAGTTCTCCGGTGTCCAACCGCTGTCAAAAGTCGTTAATCTGCAACTGCAGACCTCTGTCACTAATAGCAGTTTTCTCCAAAGGCATTGCATTTATTTATGCATGTTTACAGGTTGTATTTAGAGAAAACTATCTGACATAGCCGGCGTTGTTCGCGGTTTGACGATTTATCCACACAACGTTGACTTAGGTTGCGTCTGCCCAATAGCCTTGAGTTTCTTGGAGACGCATTTTCATAAAAAATGATGTGTTGCACTTACACGACTTTCTCTACTCGTGTACTAACCATGTTTACAAAATATTACCCTATATCTTCTTCGTGTTAGTTGAGATAAACATTTGCGGAAATTATCTTATTTTCTTGCACGTGCAACGGGAATATGAGAATACAGTAGGCTTTGAGCGATAGTCAAATGTTTTAAAGCTTTCAAACTCCGTTCTCTTTGCGTGGTTAACATATAAAAATGAGTAACGATGTTTCATTTGACACAAGTAAAATTTCTTCAAAACTTACACAAATAACGAGGAATATATCCAAAATGATTCATTCTACAAAAAAAAAAAAAAAAAAAAAAAAAAAAAAAAAAAAAAAAATTATTGGACATAAATTGTGCGTTTTAGCAAGATCTAGATTTTTTGTATAGTAATATTTGGTCTATCTCGTACTGTTTACCAGTTATGCAAAAGTCATCCAGAGAAATAGAACTTTATGCCTATAGCCAGAAAATTCAAGATATGCATTTCATTTGTCACAAAAATATCTAAAACATATGGAATTTTAATCAAAATCGTTATAGCTGTTTAACAAAATCAAACTTTGAAAAAGTTTCTATGTAAAGGGAAGTTATGGCAGAGTAATTTTCTTCAAAGTCTTCGTGTCGCATACTTGAGAGATATTAAACTTAAATACCAACTTCGGTTTTTGACCGACTTTTCGTTTTAGAGTTACACTGTCCACAGACATACACACATGGACCTTTTTTGTAAATATGCTTTTTTGGATTCGGGGAGCCTCAAAACATGTTTGCGGTGAAATCTCGAAATCGAATTTTTGGGTGGAATTAATACTCTACCTTACTATACGTTAGGGGAAGACAACTTCGGGCCGTGTGACGTATTTAAACGAAGAGCCAGCTTGTACGTTCGTGTGACGTCAGGCGAGAGCAGTGTACTGCTATGCTGCCTAGATCAGCGGCGCATGTGCTCAGTTCCCTGTGTTTCACACCAGTTTGAGACCAGGCTTCAAGATACAGAAACATTGTAAACTACGTTTCAGATCCTTCCGACCCCGTATTCATTGGATGTTAACAATGTTTCTAGCAGGTTGCAAATTGAATTGATAAATTTACAGTGCGACGATTTGCTGAAGGACAACTATAAACACAAGGAAGACTTGGCTGATTGTTATAAGAATGTTCCTCAAACCAGATTTCTGAGGTTATATGCCCTTGTTGCACGGATATTATGTATGTTTGGTTCCACGTATGTGTGCGAACAATTCTTTTCTGTTATGAAACTTTCTAAGTCAAAATCGCGAAGCATATTGTCAGATCACAATCGAACATGCAGTCTTCGGTACCAAATGTGCCGTACATTATGCCCTAACATTGACAAACTGGTTAAAGAAAAGCGAAACGACAAATGTCGGAAAATGTCCACCTAATTATTCTGTATAGCTCTCCTCTTGCTCACACAAAATAGCCATGATTAGGGCTAGGAAGTTCATGCACTTGCATGTTTTTTTCATAGGGGTTAAAAATGTATGCTTTTACATTATGTACACGAATTGTGGAATTTTAAGTTATTTGGACGCGATTTTATGGTGCATATAACTGCATATTTTCTTGATTTTGATAAATGCATATTATTTCAATACTATAGCCTCTATATTGCATATTTTAATGATTTTTATTTTATTTTTTATTTTATTTTATTTTATTTATTTTTTTTTTTTTCCTCCAACTGGATACTATTTTTCACATTGCTAGTGTTGCATATGATGATGTAACTCGCGAGGTGGCGAGAAGCAATGCTGAGTCATGTTGTTATGCAGTGTTTCCATTCTTTCATTATATGTATGTGCGTAGAGAATAATCAGTGCGTTATCTGAGAGGTTTATAATAACAAAGATAAAGTGCAGGTCAACGTTTTGAGCAGCACGATTATAGTAACGCTTGCCTCTGCGTGGTCTTCAAACGTAACGGTGTTGTGAACTGGTTCCCTCCAAATTAAACTAGGCGTATAAAATGTTAAAAAGCTCTTCAAATGCCGAAAATAAAACCAACTTAGAGTGCTAGATTAATTAATTTACAGAAAGAGTTTTCGGGTGATTTAATATCTACAGATAATAGGACACTATTTTGTGGAGCGTGTGACAAAAATATAGGGAGTGAGAAAAGATTTAAAATAGTTCAGCACATAACCACAGCAAAACATAAGGAGAATTTAATCAGAAAACTCGCAAACAAATAATCTGTTCTAAAACAATTAGTAGAGTGTTTAGGAAGTAGGGTTACTGAATTTTCCTATTACTTGTGCCAAGTATTTTAGCTGCTGATATTCCCTTGTTCAAAATTAATAATCCGATATTTAAAAACTTTCTTGCCAAGTGTACTCAACAACATGTGCCTGAAAAAAGTACAGTGCGTAAGACTTATGTAGGGCTTTGTTACAATAACGTATTGTCCAATATACAAGATTTAGCGGATCAGTTTGTGTGGTTGTCTGTTGATGAAACCTCTGATTCTGAACGCCGTTCTATTGCTAATATAATCGGGGGTGCCTTAAATAATGAACAAAAAACTACAGCTTATCTCCTTAATATGTGCAAATTGTCGGCCACTGACAATGTAACTGTGACACAGTTTGTGATGGACTCTTTGAAATTACAATGCCCATGTGGAATCGAATACAACTGGTTGCTTTTATTTGTTACCTTATATGGTAAAATCAGGAAAAACTCTGAAAGGTATTTTTCCTAACTTAATTCACATAACTTGTTAGGCACACGCTCTTCATCGAATTTCTGAGACAATACGCGATTCTTTCCCACTGGTAGATAGATTTGTGTCCAGTACAAAGAGAATTTTTGTTAAATCTCCTAAAAGAGAGATCAAGAGCACCTAATATCCGACTTCCTCCTGCACCGGTGTTAACTCGACGGGGAACATGGGTCGATGCAGTTTTACATTATGCTGAGCACATAGAAATAATCGAAGAGCTTGTTAATTCATTGGACTCGAACGATGCTTCATCACTACAAACTGTGCAAAATATTCTGTCAGGCAGTGTGTTAAAGAAGGATCTTAATTTCATATCTGCCCATTTTTATTTCTTACCAACAGCCATAACGGCATTGGAAGCTGTAGGATTTCCTTTGCATGAATTACTTACTGTGCTTGAAAAAACAATATGTGATCTAAGTTCGGTTCCTGGTAGCATAGGACAAAAAGTGAAAGAGAGCGTGAATTATGTAATTTCAAAAATTTCTGGTTATAAACAGATGTTCGATATTCGAGACATTTTCGAAAGAAAACCATCTGTCACACCAAGAGACTTGACTCTCTCTGTGAAACAGTTAACATCATTTAAATATGCCCCTATAACATCTTGTGACGTGTAAAGAAGTTTTTCACGTTACAAAAGTGTTTTGCAGACAATAAACGACGTTTTACTATTGAACATTTGTGTAGTGTTGGTTGTGAACTGCAATTTAGCAGTTAATAGTAGCAGCGGAACCACTTCTGCTTCGACCTCTAAGGAATAAGGTAACTTTACTATTTACACTAACTCGTCTACTGCAAAGGGACATGAACTGTTCTAATGAAATAGTGCATATTTCTTGGCATATTTGGAAGTTTTTAAGAGCATATTTCCATGCATATTTCAGTGTTTTTTAGGGCATGAACTTCCGAGCCCTAGTTATAATTGCTGTTCTACTTGCGTTATAACATGACTGTTCACATAAACTATAATTTTATATATATATAAAAGCCGAAATGTAATTATTTATAATCTGTGACTATTCCGTAATTGAAACAATCAGCATTAAGATTACGATTACCATTTCCTCTTGTCCGCTGTGACGTCACACGTTCAACTGGCTTGCTCTGGGAGCATGTGTGCTGAGTGGGCTGACGTCACAGCAGCGTTACCTGTCTTCCCCTGCTATACGTAGAAGAGAAGGTAAAAATTTACTGCTTCTCTTCAGAACAAAACCTAAATGTACTGTATGTCGGTATCAATCGGATCTCCCACAACACTTTATAATTTATGTCCGAACACATGGCCATTTGCAGGGTAACGCCCTCTTGCACGCCCCGTCGCTGATCGACTTACTTCTGTCAGTGTTTTTGGTGTTACTGCAGCACATGCGACAGTAATACGGTCTTTCATGTTGTCCACTGTTGTTGAAACCTGCTGATACACTCGAGTTTTTAAATCTAACGGGGTGAGGGCGGTCGATTGCGCTGGAAATCTCTAAACAGGATTACCTACCTCGACCTATCCATGGGTTTGGGAATTGTTTGCATTTCTTGCCACCATGGTATTATGAGCGGGCATCCATCACGCTGATATCACATTATTTGACATAAATTCATCGGTAGGTGTTCCATCAGTGCAGGTAAGATAGCCTCAAGAATCGCCTGTACTTTCACTCCTTAACTATACCAGCAATGAAATACCGGCCATAGACATGTCCCACAATACCAGACCATGCTCCACTGACGTTCATATTCTTCCTGACGAATCCAATGTGGGTCTTCCATTGACCAGTAATGAATATTAGTTTACATTTCCCTGAGTTGTTAGCGTGTCTTCATCGGTATACAGTGCCCTACTCATAAAGTTACGGCCTATTAGCACAGTCCACTGGCAGTATCCCAGACGCATCTGAAAGCAATAACGTCGTGGAGCTCTTGATGTAGCGACAGGTGGCATGACCGATAAGTGTGTCTGTGAAGAACGCGCAATGTTCGAAGGATCCCAATCCATCTTTCGATTTCGTAAATGCTGCCATTAGTGTTTATTGCAGTGGCCTGCCAGAAAAGTAACTTCTGCTTCGGACCCACTTGCAAGGGGACAAACTTCCAGTCTCAGGGCTGGAGGAGGTTAGGATGGGTTGGATCCGGCTGCTGCATGCTGTGCTGCATGTGTGCCATTTTGGGGATATTTTTTTTAAAGTAGTATCAAAGTAGTAGCATTTCCTCATTTGGAAAATAATTTCGAACGCTAGATTGATGGACAGGTGAAATTAATTTCATGTTTAAGACACTGATTCCAATTGCTGTTTACAGTATAGTAATGGCATTTAGCTTACGTACTTCCACATAGTCAACCTTCTACATAGATAGCCAGACACAGCGGCAGTGTCTTATAGTTTCGCTTTCCATATACAGGGTGTCTAAAAAGTGTGTGATATTGTTACAGGAGTTAGGTGTGGTCAAAACTAGAATAAATGTTGCTATAAACATATTTCCAGAATCAAATACCTGTTGAAATATGAACCATTTTACTTGTGTTGAGTATTTACACCAGACAGTGAACTTTATGCAACGGATGGATTGGTCAAAGAGGTCCAATATCAAGGCCTCCCCATTTCCCGGACCTCAAACCATTGGATTGTTAGCTATGGGGACATTTAAAGGCATTAGTGTATGCCAAACTCATTGAGAATACGCATATATTAGAGGAACATGCGAGCAATGCATGTACCGAAATCCGAGAGCAGCCAGGTGTGTTCGAAAAAGTTCTGGATTCTTTGAGAAGAAGAGTTGAAGCATGTGTAAGAATGCATGGAGCATCTTCTTTAGTATTCACATAACGCGCAGATGTTACCAGAGGACAGAATGGCAGGAATCATCACAACTCGTGTTTGTTTTTTATGTAAATTTACTCAACAATTGCTCTGTTACCCATTTGTGACCGTAAAGTGTTACCTGAATGCACTTGTTGGATGAAGTCCACTGTCTGGTGTAAATACTCAACGCAAGTAAAATAGCTCATATGTCAAAAGGTATTTGTTTTCGAACATATGTTTATAGAAACATTTATTGTAGTTTTGACTAATCCCAGGCACTGTAGCAATATCACATTTTTTTAAACACCCGGTACAGGTGAAGATAAAAGGGTTCAATTGGATACAGCGCAGTATGGGTCTGTCCAACCTTCAATTGTAACGACAATATTCTGAACTAGACATACGGAAGAGCATGAAAGAAATTGCTTATATTTACTTATGAGTGGCATTAAATTTTGTTGCGAAAACATTGCTGTATTGTACATGTACAATCTATGTACATTCTAGAGGATAAATAAAACAGGAAAGGCCAAAAATCTTATTTTTGCACTTTTATGAATGGAAACCGTCTATTATTTCCAGCCCACTTTGTAATAGTGCAAATAATGTTATAAACAGCTTTTGTCTAACCGTATTACTCCTTCCTCATGCACCCTATACGTCAGATTTAACTCCCCTCTGATTATTTTCTATTTCCAAACCTGAAGAAATGGCTTGGTGGTAAAATATTTGCCAACACTGGAGGTGAAGTCTACAGTTTATGGCTTGACGGTTTTCACTGTGTAGTTTTCTTTAAAAACCTAGACATCTGCAGATAAACCTGTTATTTTACGAAACATTTAAAAAATGTAGGTATGTGATTACTATTATTTGATTGGTACGCAAAACAGCTTTAAATTCTATGGCATTTCATTTGTATGCATATATGTAAGCTTGCTTTTAGAGCTAATCATTGAGAAACAGATTTTTACAAACTACATACAAAGTATACAAATTGCAAGGACTGTGAACAGACCCCAGGACTGGAAGAGCGTTAAATATTCCAATCCAAAGAAGAGTCGCAATTTTCTAATTTGCACCACAGTGCAGTAATCTAGTAGGTACAGGTTAGGGTGCTAGCAGTATTAGAATTTACAGTCACAACGTGTACAGAGGTAATCAAGGCACGTGATTGCAACACGTGCATCTGTGGTACAGTAGATTATCACAGAATATCGATTACATATTACCACTGTCAAGCACTTAGGTCTTAGGATAAAGATAATTGAGGACTTATCAAGGTTACAATCAACTAAAACATTTAATGCTGTACGTTTTAACGTAGCACAAGGAATTACATTTTATTTTCTCTATAGCCTACTTGCAGTAAGCAGGGGTACTATTGTATTCCACCCAGGAGTTCAATATCGAAATTTCACCGAAAATACCTTGAAACAACCTGAATACAAACAAAACGCATTTTTAGGAAAAGTTGTGTGCATATGTGTGCATGTGTGTGTATGCGTGTGTGTTTGTGTGTCTGTGTGCGTGCGTGTGTGTATGTATGTGTGTGTGCGTGTGTGTGTATGTGTGTGTGCATGTGTGTGTATGCATATGTGTGTGTGTGTGCATATGTGTGTATGTGTGTGTGTGTCTGTGTGCGTGCGTGCGACTGCCTATGAACAGTATACTTCAAAAACGGAAAACCGATTTATTACCAGTTTTTTTAAGAAACTTGTCTCCATCCCAAACTACCATTTTTCTATAATTTAGAGATTTTCCATATTGCCATATTTTGAAAATATTTTTATGAGAAATGAAATATATATTTTGAATTTTCTGGCTAGAGCTCATGTCGTCCTGTTTGCTTCTGATGACTTTCGCATAACACATAAACCATAAGACATAGACCAAATCTTACTATACAAAAATGCAGATATCATTAAAGCACACAATTTATGTCCAAATAAAATTTGTTTGTAGAGTGAAGTATTTCGGAAATATTCCTTGTTATTTTTATGAGTTTTGCAATAATTATGCATTTCTCAAATTGAAGGTCGTTATACACTTTTTATGTCTTCGCCGTGCAAAGAGAACGAAATTTAAAAGCCTTCATATAGCGACTAGTTTTAAAATATTTGACTATCGCTCAAAGCCTACTGTAATCCCCTGTTACCCTTGCACCTACAAGGAAATAGGCAATAATATAATTTATACAAATGTTTAGCTCAACTAACATGAAGAAGATAGAGGAATAATCATTTGTAAGAATGGTTAGCACAAAAGTAGAGAAAGTCACGTGAGTGCAACACATCAGATTTTTATGTATTTAATTGTTTATTTATTTTGTCTATTTTTGTTTTTCACAGTATCCTAAGGATTTATATCCTTGTTCAAGTTGATTAAGCGATATTTTTTTAATGCCTCTAAAGAAACACAAGGGTATTGGTTGGGTGCAAGTTAAGTCTACAGGTTGTATGAATAAATAGTTAAACTACGGGCAATGCCGGGTGTAACAGCTAGTGTTTGTATACAAACTGCAATATTTTAAAATGCCGTTAACAACAAGCAAATAGAATAAAAATTTTTTGTTAGAATACTTCGTTGAAGGATGTCCAAAGAAAGCCATGCGAATGCAATGGAACAGAAACGCAATATGTGGTTGGTTGAGTGTAAGAGCGGATATTTTGTACAGTGTCCTGATTCCCGGGAACTGCCAACAGTGGAGGGAATTTCCCATCAATTCGTAACCTCATTATCGTTCTCTGTTGGTATCCCAGCGACACGCAGTGAAGCAAGCCTGTGTTGTTTGTACACACACCAGCTGTCTCATTACTGACTGGAGGCTTTCTGTTATCGTAAATGAACTCTGGAGTGGTATTGGTCAAGGGTACAAACACACTATCTCCACTTAAATCCATCTTCAGATGTTCTTATACTATCTCTATCACTTACCTGTAGTAAATGACCTTTGTATTGCATACCAACCAAAAATTCCTTATTGTTGCAAAATTACTTTATTCTCCTTCAAAATTTTATCACAATACACAGTTTTCTTTATTTGAGGTTAACACAATCTTTAGTATTTCACGATATTACAGCTCAAAACTGTTTGTTGTCATAACCTTGACTCAGCCCTTTCAGTGTCTTTCTTCACTTCTCTGTCTCTCACACACTAACTACAACGACACAATCACTTGACGCTCGTTAAATCTTCTTTTCTTCGACGCGACGTAGCACACACACAAACACACACACACACGCACACAGACACACATACACACATGACCACATCGTAGCCGAGCGGTTAGACCATTCACTTCTCACCACACGGCCCGGATTCGATCCCAGGCATCTGCATGTGGGATTCGTGGTGGTCGAAGCGGCGCTGGGGCGGTTTTCCTAAGGGTTCTCTGGTTTCCTCCGCCATCTCATTCCACAGGTGCTCCATCTTCATTCCATGTATCATCAGTGTCACCGTCTGCGGTGCCGTAGTAGTAAAAGTGGGCGTTAAACACTACAAAGACACACACACACACACACACACACACACACACACACACACACACACACACACATGCACAGAGGTGTCTCGTACTCACCAACACACTTACCGGCTGCTGCTTCTTGTACATAAAAACGAACACTCTGGAATTAAAAGGAACATGCTTACCAAGAATGTCTTGAGTTAAAGTAGAGAATGCCATTAAGTAGGGGGAAAATATTACTCCAGAGAATATAAATATATGCTACACTCCACAGAGAGTAAAAGCACAAACCAGTTACGTTTTATTGCAGGGTATATACATAGAGTGAGTTGGGTTTAAGGGCCCGACGACAACTAGGTCATTAGGGGTATACCTAGATGGGCATTAGAGGGTGAGTATGAAGTATTCTAGGGAAGGCGAGGTAAGAAAAAGATTATTATTGAGCAGGATAAAGAATTAGTCGAATTTTGTGAGGAAAATCATTTTATGATTTTGAATCGGAGTTCGAAGTTGATATTCCGGGACAGACTATGTATCTTACATATTTAAATGAGCAATTCTTGTAACTTGGAAACGGCTCTAACGATCTCGATCAAATTTTGTATTCAGATAGGGTTTTGCTTATTAAGGTTATCTATATAGGTGTCATTGCTGAAAAAAGGGTGATTTTACGCGTAACAGTCACAATTGCTCTAAACCATATTTTGGCTATAATTTCTCTCTTCTTAGGCCAATTTCAACAAACAAGCCAGGATATTAAAGGTATTGTCACGGAAACGGCTCGAATAATTAGGATGGAAATTTATATTTAGTTAACATTTTGCTTTTCAAGTTTATCTAAATAAGTATCTTCTCCTTCCCCCGCAAAAAAAAAAAAAAAAAAAAAAAAAAGATGAAAAAAAAAAAAAAAGAAAAGAAAAGAAAAGAAAAAACGGAAAAGAAAAGAAAAGCCGAGCGAAGCTAGGTCGCATCTACTATGACTAATATTGGCAAGACTGTTATTGATTGTGTGTTATGCAGTAAAGAGAGGGCAAGTAACATTAAAGATTATGAACATAACTAGTATAAGTGTACATTTTGCAATATTGTTGTCATGCGAGGTTACAGGTTGTGCAAACAAAACCGTTAACAGTGACTCGGGAACAATCATTGTCAAATTTTGAGGATTCAAATGGGCTTCTGATATGGCTGAAGAATTTCGTGAAACTTTTAGCCTCCACTTTGTTTATATTATATACATTATATACATTATATACATTATATTATCATCGTCGTCATTATTATAAGGTATATTATGCTTTATTTATTTATTTTAATATTTGTATTCATGGAATTATTTGAAGGATGTAGAGATTGAAATGTCAGAATATTTGTTAGAATTGACAGGGAGAGGCATAATATAAAGTAATATAAGGCATAAGAAGCAACAAAAGAAATGGTTTGATAGTAAAGTGTCAGGGAATGAGAGAGATGATAAGGGAAGTCTTAATAAGATGAGGGAAGCTGATTGGAAGGAAAAGTGGTTAATTTTATTGCATTTGAGAAATGAATACCTATA
This sequence comes from Tenodera sinensis, assembly GCA_030765045.1. NCBI lineage: Eukaryota > Metazoa > Arthropoda > Insecta > Mantodea > Mantidae > Tenodera > Tenodera sinensis. The sequence continues at coordinate 347,198,581 of CM060964.1, forward strand.
AGGGATTACTACAGAAGATGAAAAATTTATGAGTAAAGGATATTGATTAGTTAATCAGGAATGGGAACACTCAGCACATATGGAAATTTATTAGGAATTAGTCCAAGCGTAGTAAAGAAAAGACTGCTGCATGAATGCACGAATGAGTCACTTCTCAAATGTATTTGAAATGGAGGTTCTACTAGTAACAGTTCAGAATTAGAAAGGGCTAGTAACTATGTAGTTGAATTGGACAGAACAGTTTCTGTGTCAGTACGTAAATTCAAGAGTAATAAAGGTGTGGGGAGTTCTTTCAGATGTGATGTAAGGATGAACCAAGATTGCAATGTTTAATACAACTGATGGACACCATTTAAGTATCCTCAGGAAGTAGAAACATACTGTACTGAATGGCTCTAAAATGAATCATAAGAAAACTTTAATTGTCGTTTTTGAGAAAGGTGTTATGCTTAGGAAATTACAATAAATTTAGTAAAAATGAAACATGGTCAAAAAAGCGAGTACTAAAGGTAAATTAGCATTAGCAGCAGTGAGAACATGTCTGTACTCATCAGTCTCATACCAGTTGAAGGGGCTGAAAGGATTTGTTTCCCTTGTGGAATAAAGATGTACACATCAAATCCAAGTTAGTAATGACTGGATAAGTGGAGAGCAAATAATGAGGATGTTTTGAACATTACAAATGCAGGAAGTATGTTGGAGGTAGGGAAAGGAAGTATTAGAGTAGTAGTAATTGAAATAAATTTAAAAATATTCTTTAGGATTCAAGAATTCGCGGACTGACTTATTAAACGCGGTTCTAATTCAAAAACAAATTCATAAACTTATTAAAACATGGTTTGGAAAAAATAAATTGGTGTTAATGATAAATGTGTTAGATGAAATATGGACACCAGTATGCACATTACTAAAGATAGCTTGGAAAATAATAACACAAAGTCTATAAGATATAGATGTGTAAATGTTATGCTTCCAAATCAAGAATTAAAGGTTACTTAGTTTCTAAAATGAATGAAATTCTAATTTGGGAGAAAGTTATATCTTAAGATTTGTGACAAGAATTAGAGTGAGGTGATTGATTAGTTACGATTGGGAGTATGGAAATTGAGGAATGAAAGAAAATATGTAAAGGAAAGATGAATGTTTTGATGTTTTGATGATCTCTGGAGGAAACAATTGATTTCAAGGAAATGGTGAAACAGAAATAAATATTTGAGAGTGATAAACATTTTTAAAGACCAGTCGGAACTAAGAAACGTAGAAAACTTTTATGTGGTCATTGAAAACAACAGTGGAAATATGATACTTGTAGTTTAAGAAGTTGATTTTGTAATAGTTATGGGTTTTTGTACATTTTGGTGAATGGCTGGGGCCAGTATCAGACATACACTGTGAACATTAGCCTAGCAATCATATCAAATTAAACTAAAGTTACACAAATAACCATATTCTAGCACATCAACAAACAAAAGTGAGAGTTTGAAAAAGCCACAATGGTCCTATGTTACATCTGTTTGCTTTATTACTATTTATTAAATGTTCTTAATAAACTTCATTTTAATGTTGTAGATGTATACACTGACGGTTCTGGATACCAAAATCTTCTAATAACCCTCATGTAATACAGTTTTGGTTCGTTTCCTTTCCATTTATGTTGCAATCAAGTTCATTCACAGGGCTTTCTAAATAATTTTATAAAGAGAAAAAACTGCTAGCATTAGAAATACTGAACGATATTTTACGAAGACTACAACTTCTTCAAAGGGATTCGTTTGGTCACCTGGGAGTGCAGAATCCTCTTTCCTTACATTCGCTAATGGTGCCTCCATTATGTGAACATGTTGCAGCTTTTATATTACTAAATACCTATAGGAATAAGAAGGGAGGACAAAGGTTTAAGCTTTAACATAATTTTATTGTTTAACAATGACTCAACGTTTCCGACCCAGGATTCTTCCATCCCCAAAGGGCAACTTGTACGTCATGCAGCATTTCCAAAACTTTAAATGTCTTCAGGGGAGTTTAAGGAACTGAGACGTTCCGCCGATGTCTCACACCTTTTTACATGAATATTGGCGGAATTTTCACAATTATTTGGAATAGTCGGAAATGTACGAAATTACAACCAATCATAAGGAATAAAGGGGAGGATTCGTTATGAAAGTCCTGTGGTGACTGCAACATCTGATGCATATGACTGTGTATGTTGCACCAACTATTCTTACAAACTCTTATTCCTATGTCTATTTCATGTCCTTCGAGATAAACGTTTGTAAAAGAAATACTTTATTGCTAATTTTCGTGTAGGTGCAAGGGAAATACAGTAGATTTTAACGGATTGTCAAATGTTTTAAGAGTAGCCACTATATGATAGATTTGAAATTCCGTTCCCTTTGCACGACCAAGAGATCAAAATGCACAACGACCTACCATTTGAGAACGTCTGTAATTATTGCAAAATTCTGGCAAATAACAAGGAATACCTAGGTAAGATTTGGTCTATCTCTTACGGTTTATTAGTTATGCGAAAGCCATCAACAGTTAACAAGACTCCATGGGCTATAGCCAGAAAATTCCAAATTTCGTTCGCCATAGAAAATATCCTAAGCACATGGCATTTTAATCAAAATCCTTAGAACCATTTTTGAGAAAGTCAAAATTTTCGAAAAGTGTTCCATGTAAAGGGTAGTTTAGGGTGGGGAATCTTCATGACGCATCCCTGAAAGACATTAAAATTAAATTCCAACTTTGGTTTTTAACAGACTTTTCGTTTTTGGGTTATACTGTTCACACACACACACACACACACACACACACACACACACACACACACACACACACACACACACATACACATACATACACACGGATCTTTTTCTAAAAATGCTCTTTTTGGATTCAGGGGGCCTCAAAACATACATTTTCAGTGAAATCTCGACATAGAATTTTTGTGTGGAATACAATACTTCCCTTACTATACGTAGCACAGAAAGTGAAAAACAAAGCCCTCTAATACTCGGTTACCTGAGCCAGCGAAGGGGAAATATCTCATATACAAAACGAAAGAGATGCGAAAAGTGATGTTAGCTCATAAGAGAAGACTCTGGGCACCACTGCTCTAGACTATTGTAAAATAATTTCATACAGACATGGGAAAGTTCATGAATGAAATTAATCAATCAATTCGCCACTGGTGTTTAAGAAGCTAACAGTGCAATGTCGGGTAAGCCAGATAGTAAAAGTGTAATTTCCCAGTACGTCAGTTGTTTCTTTTAAGTTGAGTGGAGAACTCTTATCAGAGTCTAAATCCTTTGCAACATACCTACCATGAATGGGTCAGGTAATGCGTCATTTCCTGTTGTACGCTTCAGCGAAGTTGGAAGATAGCGAACCTTTTCCTCCTATTTACTCAACCCTTATTTACCTACCAACAACTTTTCGTTTTTTGTACCACGTATAACAGCTAGAGAAGAGAATAAATTCCACTAAAGGATTCAGTACTCAGGTGTCACGGAAATGCACGTTTTGAGGCTTCTGAATTCTCAGAACACAAAAAGCCAAATTTGGTATTTAAGTTTAATGTCCTTCAAGGATGCGACATGAAGATTTTGAAGAAAATTCCTACACCCTAAACTACCCTTTATATGGAAAATTTTTCGAAAGTTTTGAAAGATTTGATCTAACGGTTTTGATTAAAATCCCGTATGGTTGAGGTATATATTTTTATGACAAATGAAATGTATATCTTGAATTTTCTGGCCATAGCCCCTGTAGTCGTATTTACTCTGGATGACTTTTTCATAACTGGTAAGCCGTTAGATACAGACCAAATCATACTGTACAAAAATGTAGATCTTGCTAAAATACACCATTTAAGCCTAAATAAATTTTTTATAGAGTGAACCACTTCGGAGATATTCCTTGTTATCTGTGTGAGTATTGCAGAACATACTTCTGTCAAATGGGACATCGTTATTCAATTTTTTACATGTTAACCGTGCAAAGAGAACGGAATTTGGAAAGTTTAAAAGATTTGACCAACGTGCAAAGTCTACTGTATTCCCATATTCCCGTTGCACCTACAAAGAAATAAGCAGTAAGATAATTTGTACAAATGTTTATCTCAACTAACACGAAGAAGATATAGGAATAAGAGTTTGTAGGAATGGTTAGTACAAGAGTAGAGAAAGTCATGTGAGTGCAGCTCATCAGATTTTTAAATTATATATTTAATGTATCTCCATGAGAAACGAAACATACATATTGAATTTTCTGAGAATAGCCTCTGAAATGCTCTTTATTCTGAATGATCTTTGCATAACTGGTAATTAAGGCACAGATAAAACTTTAATACAGAAAACTATGTTTTTTGAAATTGCACAATTTGTGTTAAGCAATTTGATTTGTGGAGCTAACTATTCCTTGTTATTTGTTTTGCATTTTTTCAAATACTAACACTTTTGTCAATTGGGAACTCGGTATTTTTAATTTTTAAATCATTTTGTATATTTACCTTTTATTATAAAAATATTACATGTTTTAGTTACATTATAGGCTTATGATTATTTTAAGGTATCACATAGGGCCCAGAGGTTTATCTATCGCATAAGCCTACTGTATCCCCCTATTTCTATTGTGCCTATAATGTAATATGTAATGAAACCATTTGTACAAATGGTTGTCTCAAGCAGCATGGAGTAGACAGAAAAATAGTCCTTTGTATGAGTAGTTTGTATAAGATTGAGTAGAGAAGGTCATGTGAGCTCAACACATCGGATTTAACTTCAGTTATGCTGTTTACATACACGTTGGGGCGCTTAGCAGTGTACTTCTTTGGCTTCAGGGAACCTCAAAACGCTCATTTCATATGAAATTCCTAAAATAACTTTTGTGGAATCGAATGTGTTTCCTGTACATGCTATACATAGTAACTAACAAGCAAAAATGGCAATATGTACATTTTCAACTGAATCATTGCCTTATTGTAATATCTGGTACCAATTTGCAAGGCTAAGTTGATAATACAGTTAGCTGTATTCCCACAGTTCGCTTGAAGTTTACATAAACATGTTAGCGTGGATCGTATTTCGTTGTCAACGGTAATCAATTATATATCGACCATTATCGATTCACTCAGGTATAGAACACGAAGGTTCGTATTTCGTTGCCCTAATGTCTTATCGCATTAAACGAACACTGTCGATTTAACTTCAGAGGTACCTATGTCCTTTTCAAAATGAACAGAAAAAGCTCTTGGTTAATAGAAATTATATTATTTTCTCAACCGGTTATGGTTTATTTTCATAATTACCGAAGTTACTCATACAAAGTTTATTTCCATTCTGCTACTTAACAAAAGTCAAATGAGCTGCACATATGAGTTTCTCTACTCATACAGCATTTCTTACAAAGGCTAATTCTTCTTTTTCATCTTAATGAGATAAACATTTTAGAAATGATTTTACTGCCTATTTTCTTATGGATACAATAGGCATTTTGCAATACAGTAGGTTTAAGCGATAGTCAAATATTTTAGGAGCGAGTCGCTATATGAAATTTCGTAATTTTTGCCTGGCCAAGAGAAAGAACGAGAAACGAATAACTTCTTCCCATTCGTATAAACATTTTTAAATACAAGCCAGTAACAAGAAATACCTCAAAATGGTTAACTACACAAAAGAAAAAGATAAAAATAAAAGGTGTTTAGTATAAAGCATGTGCTTTAACCACATCTTCACCTTTTGTGTACTAAGACTTTGGTTATATGTTATGGTTTATCGGTTATACAAAAGTCATTCAGAATCGAAAGAAGTTTAGAGGTTATTTCCAGAAAATTCAAGATATACTTTTCATTTGTTATGAAATTGTACTAAATGGTGATAATTTAATCAAATTCGTTAGTTTAGAGAAACGCAACATTTTTAAAAATATTTTCCATGAAAAGTGTAGTTTGGCGTGGAAGACCCTTTTAAATCTTCTTGTCGCGTGGAAACATTTAAAATCTGTTAGTTTAACCGTGCGCGCTTGTGATAGGCGCACCGCCAGCAGGGTTGGTTTCTCCTTCCACACGTCTCAGCCATGTCACACCTCAACTCTAGAACAATTTGTACTGTCTTTGTGCTTTTCCATCGCTGCTCGTCGAACACATAGTCACAGCTACACAAAGATTTTCAAGGAATCCTCTATCCCAAACTAGCCTCTTTGATTCCATTACCACATGTTACAGATATGTTTATTAGAAATGAAATATTTATGTACCTATCCTGAATTTTCTGGGAATAGCCTTCGACGTTTTCTTCATTTTCAATGACTTTTACATAACCGGTAAGCCGTAAGACATAGATAAGATATTACTATACAAGAAGACAGCCCTCTTTGAAGCATGAATTATAAATAAAATAAATATTTAGTGCATTTTTGAGCATTTGACATAAATTCTGAGTCCTAAGGAGATGTAATTTCTGTTCAGCAAGCTTTTATCTATATCTTAGGGTTTATATTTATGAAAAGGCCATTCAACATGAAGAGCTCAAAGGTTATTCCCAGAAAATTCAAGATATAAATTTAATTTATTATGAAAGTATATTAAACTTTTGGTATTTCAATCAAAATTTTTAGTCATTTTAGAAAAAATCAAAGTCTGCAAAACATTTTCCATTTAACAGGTTGGGGGGGGGGGAGGTTATGTTGAAATTGCAGTCCTGCTTTAGGAGTAATATGTTAGTCTGTGGTACCTGAGGTTGTGGGTTTGAAGTCGGCGGAGGGCAATGGACATTCTGCGGCGTAAAAATCAGTGCCATGGCTTTCTTCGGAAAGGAAATAAAGCCAATGGTTCCGTGTTATAGATTTACGGCATGTAAAAGAACCTTAAGTTTGATAAAGAGGCCTCTGAGCAAAAGTAAGCAATCTTTCACGCCCAATGTAGAATGAGACGCAGAGAACCACAGCAGTTAAAGAGCATCCATAAATTAAAATTCAGTTATGATTTCATTTCTTCAAAATCTTCGCGTCGCATCCTTGGAACACCCTAAAACATTTTCGAAGTTTGTTATTTAACCGATTATTTATTTTGGAGTTATGCTGTTCTGTCTAATGCATACACATTGCGGCCTTCTTCTGATGTATTGCACTCACATGACTTTCTCTACTCTTGTACTAGCTATTTTTACAAACCCTTATTCATATATCTACGTGTTAGTCGAGATAAACATTCCTATAAATTATCTTATTGTTCATTTCCTTGTAGGTCCAAGGGGAATGTTAAGATACAGTAGGCTTTGTGCAGTAGTCAAATGTTTTAAAGCTTTGAGTAACGGTTTGCCAGTTATGCAAAAGTTGTCCAGAGTAAATACGACTACAGGGGCTATAGCCAGAAAATTCAAGATATAAATTTCATTTGTCATAAAAATATCTCAAACATATGACATTTTAATCAAAATCGTTAGTGCCATTTCCAAGAAAATCGAAATTTTCGAAAAATGTTCCACGTAAAGGGTAGTTTAGGGTGGGGCTAATTTCATCAAAATCTTCGTGTCACATCCTTGAAAGACATTAAACTTAAATACCGACTTTTCGTTTTTGAGTTATGCTGTCCATAGACACACAGACACACACGGACCTTTTTCTAAAAATGCTTTTTTTGGATTCAGGGGGTCTCAAAACATATATTTCCGGTGAAATCTCGACATCGAATTTTTGGGTGGAATACAATACTTCCCCTACTTACCAGTAGAGAAAGTAAAAATGCTTCTTGAATTCAAGGCGCCTCAAAACGTACATTGAAGTGAAATCTTGATATGGAATTTTTGGGTCGAATACAATACTTCCCCTACTTGCTGTACGCAGTAGGCAAAGTAAAATGACTCTCCTTTTGGATTCAAGGAGACTGAAAAACGTGTATTTCTTGTGAAATCTGGTATTGAACTTTTTGAATAGAATACAGTTCCTTCCGTACCCGTTATGTAGGTAATAGGAAAAGTAATAGAAGATGAAGGAGGATATCGTGTGAGTGTAAGACCTAAAATTGGTGGGTGGTTTTAATTTCGAAGTTTAAGGGTGTATGAACATTTCTGTCTGGCTCCTTGAAGTGGTCTAACATTTTACCTTCCCTAATTGATACCTCTTCGTTCATCAAAGCCTTACAATTTTCGGATGTCTGGTTTACTTACACAAGCTATAATTTGCTCAAAGTAAGGAACGCTATGAATACCTTGGTAAGTTAAACATTAAACTGAACGAGGAAGAGCAGGAAGAACTCGTGCAATTACGGGTAATTGCCATGGTAATTTTCTCGCCTCCCTTAATTTCTAGGCTTAGTCAGAAGGGACCTTAGAAACTTATATCAGTGGCGACAGACTAACACAGTATAGTACAGTTACTTGCAAAAATGTTATCGCTTTCAGTCTTCATGCAGAACTAGTTAGATAAAAACTGTAAGATTTATAAAATTTAAGTCTTTTAAAATACTGATACATTTTACTCTAAAAGAATTAAAGTGTTTAAAATGTGTTGCAGATCTCTTTGAAACTTTTTTAGAAAACGTTTTATTTTACCTTTATTATCCTTACGAGTTTTTCACTTGTTACAATAAAGATATCGTAATTTTAAAAAAGAAAATTAAAATACTACCACTCTATACAGTGTGTTTTAAAAGCGCCGCATATTTTTCTGGTGCAGCTAAATAGAAACGATGTTCAAGAAATGCTCGGACGTGCCAAATAGCATATTTTGAAATGCATTTTTTGGACAGAAACCGTTCTTAATATCATCGTTGCGCAAGTTTGGACGTCATCGGAAATATTTTAAAAAATCTGACGTGTTTCACTCACATGACTTTCTCTACTCTTGTACTAACCATTCTTCCAAACTCTTATTGGTATATTTTCTTCGTGTTAGTTGAGATAAACTTTTACAGAAATTTGTTATTGCTCATTTCCTTGTAGGTACAAGGGAAATATGGGAATAGAGTAGACTTTGAGCGATAGTCAAATCTTTTAAACCTTTGAGATTCCGTTCTCTTCGCACGCTTAACATATAAAAATGAACAACGATGTTCCATTTAACAAAAGTTCAAAGTTTTCCGAAACTCACACACATAACAAGGAATATCTCCAAAATAATTCACTCTACAAGAAAATTTATTGAGACATAAATTGTGTATTTTAGCAAGATCTACATTTTTGTGTAGTATAATTTGGTCTATCTCTAACGGTTTACCAGTTATGCAAAAGACGTCCAGAGTAAATACGACTACAGGGGCTGTAGCCAGAAAATTCAAGATATACATTTCATTTGTCATAAAAATATCTCAAACATATGACATTTTAATCAAAATCAAGGAAATAAGGAATAAGATACTTTGTACATACGTTTATCTGAACTAACACGAAGAAGATATAGGAATAAGAGTTTGTAAGAATGGTTAGTTCAGGAGTAGTGAAAGTCATGTGAGTGCAACAAATCAGATTTTTTATTTTCACATGTTTGTTTAAGGTGCAATATATCTGTTGCATTTTTGAGACTTGTCTGTTAAGTTCCCTTCATTCTGAATGAGTTTTACAAGAGATAGGCAAAGTCTTACTGCATAAAATGTAGATCTTGTTAAGACGTACATTGTATTTTAAATACATTTCTTCTGAGGTAACCATTTCGAATACATTGCTTTGAATTTTGAAATAATTCAATTTTTCTCAAATGTGAAGTTGTTATTCTGTCTTTTCTCCCTTTGTTTCTTAATCATGCTAAAAGAATGGAATTTCAGGGATATTATGTTTATAGCGACCAGCTTTTAAAAGACTATCATTACTTAAAGTTCACTGTATTCCCATATTCCCGTTGCATCTACAAGAAAATAGGCAATATCCTAAGATAGTTTCTGCAAATGTTCATTCGGATTAAAATGAAGTATATTGCAGAATAATTATTTGTGACAATAGATTGCACAACAGTAGGGAAATTAGTATGACTGCAACATGTGAGACAGTTTCTCCAGCAGCCCACCTCTGTGGTGTGGTGGTAGCGTGCGTGCTTCACATTCAAAGGATACCGAGTTTGAATATTGGTTAAGGTGAGTTATCCAGATATGGTTTTTTTTCGGAGGTTTTCCCTTATCCTGAGAAGACGAATGTAGGACGAATTTGGAGTGTATGGACCTTGAGCTTATTTGAACACTATTTCACTAATGTCATTCATTCATAGTCCGATAAGGCATATTACGTTGGAGGACGTTACACACAGATATAAAAATAGTCTAGCTTAACGTATGAAATCATAGCTGTAAATCCTATGTAATCGTTCAGGATGGACTTACCTTATCCTCGGAGCTGCCTTGACTTTAGAGATCAAGGATTTCGAGGGCTATCAAGGACCTTGTAACGTAGCTGCCCATAGTCCTGCGTAATTAATCGTTTAAGTGACTCTTACTGAAGTATTAAGATAATATTGTATGTCTATTTTGATTCCGCCAAGCGAAATGTCTGGTCAAATAGTGCTAACAGTCTGTTGTGTTTATTGTCATCTGTTTCATACTTCTGCTAGCTACTTCCTGAATTACACCATTACGGTTCTGGTCTTTGTGTTTGTATATGGTAAAACTTGGAGGTTTGATGAATTTTTCAGTTGAGCATAGTTTTAGATCCTGTTGCATAAGGTATGCCTGTGTTAACGGGGGTTGTTTTGTAATCATTCGAATTATTGATCTGGGGTGAGTGTAGGTTATGTGTGTGCGTTTTCGCAGCGTTTCCCCATACAAAGGCTGCCTAAGTACGAGAATAATTGACCTAAGTGGTGTTTTGTATAGCATAATATCTAGTTTAAGTTGCCCATTTGTATTAATTATTGGGAGTAATTATTTCAGTTGTCCATTGGCCTTTGCACTGACTTTAGCAATGTGTTCGTTCCAGATGAGGTCATGTTCCCATGAACAAGTCCAAGTAAGTCACATGAACTTTCCGTCCGGTTCCCTTGCCATGGTATTGTAGAGACGGAAGGGTGTGATTTTGTTTGCAGTGTTGTGGTCCTTTCGTGAAGACAATTATTTGTGTCTTTCTTCTGTTTACGTTACTTCGTCACTTGGAGAACTAACTTCCAGAGTATTTAGGATGTTTTGAAGTCGTGGCTGGGTGAAGTACATTTCTAGGATAGTATCATCTGCGTATATGTATTATCTTTTCCTGGTAGTTCTAACATGTCGTTTCTATGGTATAAATTAAACAGTGAGTCCCAATAACCTTCCTTGTGGAGCTCCGACTTTTATTGGTTTGCACTTGGTACTATATCCTATATCGAAGTGTGGTATCTTCGGTCTTGGAGGTAATCCCTAAATAGGGCTATCGCAGAGTTTGGAATTTTCTATTGAGTTTGCCGAGTAGTCTAGGGCGTCAACGCGGTTCTGTATTCATATAAAGGATGCCTATCGACTTATTTGTGTTGAATCCTTCTTTAATTTGTTTCGTTATTCTTAGTAGTTCTAGGGTGGTAGAATGTTATGGTCAAAATCCGAATTGTTCCACTATCAGCAGTGATACCCAATCTTGTATCCTATCTCTAACGAGATTACCTTGTCGCTGTACCTCACCTACTTTTGTGCAGTAAACGTTTCCCCTTCACTCATTCCGCTAAACAAGCATTAGAGAGGTTTATTTTCGAGTACCACGAATACATCATAGCTCGGCGAACACTAGGAGGAAGCAGAACCGCCTTCCCCTCTTTTGCATAACGTTGGGCACCACTGATTATTAGTATATGCTATTTATTCACGTCGGAGATTAGTCGTTTCAGTATTGCTTTTTCTAAGACTTTGTTTATAGTATTTCATTGGCTAATAGGTATAAGTTATAATTGATGAGGAGGCAAAACATTTGTTTACTGTAGCGAATAGCAGAATTATATTGGGGGAATCTGTCTCTTTCAAGTATAAAGCTGAAGAAACGCACTAAGAGTTAAAGCCTCACTATGGAGGCTCTTTAGTAGGTACATTTTATCTGGTCCTGGTGTTTTTGTTGTGGTTAGGTGTTTGATTGTTCTTTCGCAGGAGTTTCTATGTCTCATTTTTATGTGCCTCAGTGCGTGGCCTATGTTTTTGGCTTTATTTTCGATTTTCAACGTGAATTCATTTTGCTCCTTTGTCGGATTGGTAATGAATACCTTCACTAGAGTGACCGCCAAAACTTCAGCCTTGGCCTGGGGAATCTCTGCTATGTGAATAGTTTAAGTGGAGGGATATTTGCGTGCTTTGTGTTGAGAATTTTACTGTCCACCAGACTGTGTTTTGTTGTGGATTTAGATAGCCTATTGTTCCGTTGGTTGCGAGTATAGTCTCGGGCGCGGTCGTTTGGTGTGTCTTTAACTTGCGTAATATTTCATCCAGCGAATTACGTGTCTAGTTAGCTGCCATTTGCATCTGGCTTTATTTTGGGCTTGTTGCTGCATCTTTAAGTCGGATGAGAAACAAGCATTAGGTGTGTACTGTCGTTTTAGGGGTGTGCAGACTGTATTAGCTAGCTTTACTGCCAATTTCTGTTTGCTAATTGCATTGTCGTTGCTCATTGGTGGAGTTTATTACTAGATCTGCTTTGTTGTTGAACTCATCCCAGTCTAGTTGATTGTACTTTTTCCTTTACGCACTCTGTCCTGAGTGAGATTGGGAGATTGATTGTAATTGTAATTGGCAAGTGAACTGAAGTGAATCTCTTGAGGACTTTTAAATCTATATGAACTCGTGGTTCCACACATTCGCTACGAACTTTGACTCTTCGGGGCCTGTTATTACCTAGTGGGTGTTGTTGATGTAAGTTGGTAATTTAATGGCCTGTTTGTTGGCATTCGTGAACTTCCAAAGAAACTGATTCCAATTGAAATTTCCTGCCACGATTACTCTTGGACCTAGCTTAATGATTTGGTCTGTCATGTGTATGAATGTCCCCCGCGGGATTATATATCGACACTATCACAACTTCGCGTTATAAATTTCAAATCTTATTGCCATGGCTGTTGCAGAAGTTTATTTGGCTGGAGGCTTTATTTGATAATCATCTATGTTTGGTTGTATGGCTATCGTAGTTCTTCCGTCGCAATCATTTCTCTATACCTCGTATCCGGGAAAGAAAATATGTTTTATTAGATTTATGCGTGAAGGAGTATTTGAATAAAATGGGTCTGAAGCAAATCAGCCAACTCTATAGCTTTTTACGTACACCGTGACAATTCCAGAAAATTCCTCTGACTGTATATTGTGTTACAAATCACTAACGCTTCCGAGAGAACTCGCGAGATCTGCTAGGGAGTGAGCTGCCTGAATAGTATCTGCTCTCCGTTGGCTATGCATGTCGTCATCTGATTGAGGAGGCGCTCTACTTTATTCATGGATGCGTATTTTGGGGCATACCTGTGTCCGTAGTAGTATCATGCCTGCACCTGTAGTTTTCCTTTCTCGTGGGGGGAGCAACTTAGGTGCAGTTGGGTGAGACCCAGCGGCCTGAAATTGTGACGTTTGTGCACTCGGAATGGGGAGTTTGTTTCTGACGGGGGTGTCGCTCATTCCTGATCGTGTCCGCCTAAGTAGTGGGCCGAGAATTTAATTACTATAGGACTGGACATGACCGGCCTTTACTGTTCCAGTTAACCATTCTGTGTTCTTTGTCATAGTCTCTGCGTAAGCTTGTATTCTTCTTATCCGGGTGATCTAGGAGACTACACACGTGGAGTGGTCTTTGTACATGCTGCGTAATATGCGGTGAAATATCGCCTTTTACATGCTCAATTAGTGGGAGAAAACAGCACCCTGATCCGACAACACTCCGCTCACAGCCTAATTCCATAAACGGTCGCTGCCACAAAATTTACTAACACGCTTCCTCGACAACAACCTACAATCCCGACGCTATTTCTTTTGCCGAGCGTTGCCATTCTCACTGCATCGCATACCTGAGACGGACACTTTAATAGAATAATTGATTAGAATACACAATCTGGAGAACAGGCATACCAGTGAAGATTTATCTCAGAAAAAGCGGGCACAAGTATAACACGGGTTCTTGTAAACCCCAGCAATGACCGCTGGAACGTACCCCAACTTGACATGCGCCACGTCTACATAAGGACAATACTCCAAGACTACCATCATGGTATCCGAAACGAATATAAATGGGTGCTATGTGAGCTCCTTGCGGCACGTACCGTATTCTGGTAAACTGGAAAATAACTCTGCCACTGTGATTCTATGGAAACAAAGACTTCCAGTAACTAATGTAGATATAGTAATACACAATGTGTTTAATTAACTAAAGATAATACTTTTTATGGTATTAACTTGGGAGTTTGACTGTATCTAGTACTATATTGTTATTATTATTATTATTATTATTATTATTATTATTATTATTATTACTATTATTATTACTATTATTATTACTATTATTATTACTATTATTATTACTATTATTATTACTATTATTATTATTACTATTATTATTATTACTATTATTATTATTACTATTATTATTATTACTATTATTACTATTATTACTATTATTACTATTATTACTATTATTATTACTATTATTACTATTATTATTACTATTATTACTATTATTATTATTACTATTATTATTATTATTATCATTATTATCATTATTATTATTATCATCATTATTATTATCATCATTATTATCATTATTATTATTATCATCATTATTATTATCATCATCATTATCATAATTATTATCAGTATTATTATCAGTATTATTATCATTATCATCATAATGGTGGGGGTAATAATAACAGTAATAGCAATAATAGTAATGATGATGCTAATGATGATAGTAATAATGATAGTAATTATAGTAACTATAATAGTAATAATAACAGTAATAATAACAATAACAACAATAATAACAACAGTAATAATATCTCCTCATGTATCCCTTAATGACTGTATTGCCCAGTGTATAAAATTGAAATAGAAGTAGCTAAATACATACTCTTGCTGGAAGATGATTGATCGCCTTGCATTCAGACCCATCAAACAATCGTTACCAATGAAAAATGAATATCGCTAACTTTCCAAAGCATAATCCATCAATGTTACTTTAACGGTGAAATGCATACAAGCTCTTAAAATTGTTCAAACAATTGGACGCTACTGGTGGAATTTAAAGGGAAAAGTATAACCCATGAAGTGACCTCTACTGGCTCTTGTGCAAACTATTCTTGCAAAATGTTTTCTCTTAGCTACTTCTTGTTAATGCAGATCAACTTTCATTACACATTAGCTTCTAGGCATAAGAAGAATACAGTAGTTAGATTTTAAAGAGCGTGTGGCTATATGATGGATTTGAGTTCCAAATTTCAATATGTTCACCAGAAAAAAACGAATTATGACTTACCACTTGAATTTGAAAGTCAAACTGAACAACAAGCAATTTCTAGGAAAAGATTAACTCCACAAACAATGTTTATTTGACGTCAGTTGTGTGCTTTAAACAGATC
Source organism: Tenodera sinensis (assembly GCA_030765045.1). NCBI lineage: Eukaryota > Metazoa > Arthropoda > Insecta > Mantodea > Mantidae > Tenodera > Tenodera sinensis. The sequence continues at coordinate 347,214,067 of CM060964.1, forward strand.
TACATGTTTTGCTTAGTAAGATTTTGTGTCATTTAGCAGTTATGAAAATGTCATACAGAGTGAGGAGGCTGTTCCCACACATACTTACATTTCATTTACCATTAAAATATATGGTCTTTTAACAAAATGGGGACTGCTATTTGAATGTAGAAGGAGAAAAAGAAAATTTGGCAATTCTTGAATTCCTCTGCCTCAGCAGTTGCTGTTAGAATTTGATTTCCTGTATAATTATTTTAGTGGATCATTCAACATTTTAATGTATAGAACTTGGTGTTTAACAGCATGCTTATTTCCAGGGCTACTTCTATATGTCAAATGAAAAAAAGAAGAAATATCCGTGTTTTGTACCTATATCTAAAATAATAAGCGATTTAGAAGATTCAAACTTTTAATTAAGTCAGCTTAAAACAGTTATGTTAAGTAAACTAGTACGTTAGTGTTTCTATGCTTACTTATGTGCATATAAAATTTTAAGTTTGATTATAAAATTCCCTATAACAAATACTTTTTCCATAAAAATGTCTGAAATCTTTGCACCACAATCATAATGATAGTCTACTTTTTAAGTAATTCTGTGCTTAAACGGTACACAAAGTTTCAGCCTTCTGACTCAAATAGGTTTTGGGTTATGGGTATATGAATGCCAAAAAGTAAACTTTTAGAGAACTTAATTCTTGTTTGACCTGTTCTAAAGCTTGTGCCTTCCTGGACTATATTCATCCTGATTCTTGTGTTTCTCATCCTTTCTGAGCCCTTCTTCTTCTTGCTTCTTTAGTGGCCCCCAACACTGCTTTCTCTGCTTCGAGGGCTGTTCTTCTAGCACTTCTTCCATATTTACCACACCAGTTGTTCGAATAACCTCATAGATTTTATCTTGACCCAATTTCCTCATTAAAACCGATTACTTCATCCCCCATTACTAAGTTCAACGTATTTAGTGTAACTAGAAGTGTGTTTGGAATTCGCTCCCATATAAATATTATTAAAACATTCATTTGGGTTCTGAGTCCTCCCGCGTAGGCACCTCTTTATGTATAGGGTTATTCAGAAGCCCACGAAACACTTTACAAATTTAGAAATACCAAATTAAGCAATGTATAACAAAACATTTTACACTAAAAAGACTCACCAAGTTTTGTTGCTTACTTCTTACACCTTACTATTGCTTACTTTTACGGCGAATATGGATACGGTTAGCCATCTCTTCACACACACACTCCACAGTGTTCAGTTTTGATCATAGCCAGGTCAGTTGTAACCATTGAAAATTAGCGGGTAGTAGACAATGTCTTTCACAAATCCCCACAGGAAAAAGCCACACGGAATTAAAACTGATGATTGTGGTGGCCACGTCGTTATCTTTATGTCCAGTGCGTCCGATCCAATAGTGGGTTACTATTGATAACTGCTGCCACCTAGCGATAAAACATGGCAACTCAGTGCAGGCTTTCATTATGAAACAAACTTGCAGAGTTTCTACCTCTATTGCCAATAGGATCACCATTATCTGTCACATACTTGTTGATAAACGGAATTATGAGTAAACCTGTATTCTGGATCATTCAAATTCCTATATATCCTCTTCATAACTTCCATGACATCAAAGGACAATGAATGCTAATGTTTGTATGTTTTATCTTCAATTACAGCCCTTTGATAGCCACGCCACGAGTCACTTCCTGGTAGACAGAGTTGATGACGTAGTGTTTCATGTACAAATAACTTACTCCGTAACAAAACTGCATCGTATCTATTTTATTCATCCGTAAGTCGTCCACGTCCACCAAGAAATTTGCCATCAGCTAGCTTTCTGCCCTTCAAGTCCTTCTTCAATTTTCTGAAGCATGTACCTAATATTTTTTGGACATGCTCTACACATTTCATTGCTTTTACATCATCATAGGGCCTAGCTTCTCATACTTTCTGGTACCCTTTTGAGTATCCATCCCCAAAGTAATAACTCCATATTTCTCTTCTGACCTCCTCAATATTTTCGCCACACCTTTGGACTCCATTCCTGCACTATACATATAATCACACAAATCGCAGGAAGGATCTCTTCATCCCGGCGCCAGGCCTCGCCAAGCAGCCACCAACACTCCAGGTCCGGTGTCGCACACCTCCTGTATTGCACCCATTACAGTCTTTTCTTTTGTACAGATATTCCATGTCAGTTATCTTACCATTATCTAAGGCAGGGGTCGACAAATCTGCACCGGTTGATGACATCGCGTAACACCACACTATGCGACAAAGCATACTTCGCCCTGCTTCACCCTCCCTCCTTCAAACAACATTCGTTCAAAGCTACACAAGTAGCGGTGTAAACAACATCGATACGACATGGCAACGAAAACGCAAAGTAACCTTCTTACACATTTATGTAGGTATGTTAGGAAAGTTATAAAGGAGTTCTAACAAAAACGGTTTTATGATCTCAAAGCAATGAACCAGGATTTTTGACTTTTCGCAAATCCTTTCACGTGGATATTCATACAGTAAAAGCACAATCAGGAATTCAGGATGAGAATTTACAAACAAATTTTTAAATCACAATTATAAAATAAGGCTGGTTCAAATTCATTTAAACAGGATATGGCAACATTTTCCTCCTCAGTAATATGGTGCGCATGTTAGTACTATATTTAGCCCAACATATGAGTGTCAGAAATTTTTTGTCTAAATAGAAGTTTATAAAGTCCTAAAGCAGTTCACGATTGACAGATAAAACTGAACACGCTATGTTGACGTCAGAATTAACTTGTGAATTAACCTTAAATATATGTAAAGCTCTAGATAAAGTTAAAACTTAATGTTAGAGCCATGTTAGTCCCTATATCTCGTATGCATTAAGCATATGTTTTTAAAATCAAACCTGGGTTAGAGAAACTGTTACTGCGCCACTGCCGATTCCGAAATCCCCTTATTCAAAACGTGCATTACATATGTGCATGTCAGGTTGCGTTCAGTGACGTCAGCATTCCTGTAATCGCGGTGACCACTTTACCGACTCCTGAACTAAGGAGTCAGCAGACATCACACTTGTTGCGAGAACAGGTCGACTAATATCTAAAACCAGACAAATCTGTCTCTAATGAGTGAAAACACATCTTCAAAGCTGTTAGGTTGTAAAGATGGGCGTGGTTCGAATGCATCACCGTATTTAAATGCTTTAATATTTCAGGTTTCAGGCCTTATAGGGTGCATAAAGTATATGCTTTCTTGAGCAAAAATATATGAAAAGTTTTATTATACCAAAAACAGAAAATTGAATTCTTGACGTATATCCACGGACTAGTCCACTTAAAAATATTCTGTCGTATCCTTGGAGGATACTAAGTTCATCGGGGCATCGTTTTTCCTTTCTCTACTGGCAAGTAGGGGAAGGATTGTATTCCACACAAAAATTCGACGTCGATATTTTTAGAAAAAGGTCCGCGCGCGTGCGTGTGTGTGTGTGTGTGTGTGTGTGTGTGTGTGTGTGTGTGCGCGCGCGTGCGCGTGTGCGTATGCGTGTGTGTGTGTGTGTCAGACTCTGGACAGCATAACTCAAAAACGAAAAGTCGCTTAAAAACAAAATTTGGTATTTAAGTTTAATGTCTTTCAAGGATGCGACACGAAGATTTTGAAGAAAATAGCCCCACCCTAAACTACCCTTTACATGGAAAATTTTTCGAAAATTTTTTTTTTCTTGAAAATGGCTCTAGTGATTTTGATTAAAATGCCATATGTTTGAGATATTTATATGCCAAATGAAATGTATATTTTGAATTTTCTGGCTATAGCCCCTGAAGTCATATTTACTCTGGACGACTTTTGCATAACTGGTAAACCGTTAGAGACAGACCAAATCATACTTGTACAAAAATGTAGATCTTGCTAAAATATACAATTTATGTATGAATAAATGTTCCTGTAGAGTGAACCATTTCAGAGATATTTCCTGTTATGTGTGAGAGTTTCGGAAAACTTATGGAACGTCGTTGTTCATTTTTTTGTTTTCATATGTTAAGCGTACAAAGAGAACGGAATTTGAAAGCTTTAAAAGATTTGACTATCGCTCAAAGCCTACTGTATTCTAATATTCCCCTTGTACCTACAAGGAAATAAGCAATAAGATAATTTGTACAAATGTTCATCTTAGTTAACACGGATAAGATATAGGAATAAGACTTACACAAATAACAAGGAATATTTCCGAAACGGTTCACTCTACAAAAAACTTTATCCAGACATAAATTGTGTTTTAGTAAGATTTACATTTTTGTATAGTAAGATTTGCCATATCTCTTACGGTTTACGATTTATTCAAACGTCATCCAGAATAAATAGGACTTCATAGGCTATAGCCAGAAAATTCAAGATATACATTTCATTTGTCATAATAAAATATCTCATATGTATTGCATTTTAATCAAAATCATTAGAGCCATTTTCAAGAAAATAACAATTTTCGAAAAATTTTCCATGTAGAGAGTACTTTAGTGTGCAAAACTTTTCTGCAAAATTTCCTTGTCGCATCCTTGAATGACATTAAACTTAAATACCAACTTTGGTTTTTAACCGACTATTCGTTTTTGAGTTATGCTGTCCACAGGCACGCACAGTCACAGACACACACACACACACACACACACACACACACACACACACACACACACACACACACACACACACACACACACACACACACACACACACACACACACAGACATACAGGCGCATACACACCGATCTTTTTCTAAAAATGCCTTTTTTCAATTCATGGGGCCTCAAAACATATATTTCCATTGAAATCTCGACATAGAATTTTTGGGTGGAATACAATACTTCCTCTACCTTAGTAAACTTATTAGGGAAAGTAAAAATTAGTACGGACAAAAATGTGAAGGCCAAAGTGAATCTCATTAAGTATATAAGTAACAAAGGTAACGAAGCCTTCCAAGAAAGCGCGCTGTGCAGATTGACATACTGCAGCACACCTCAATCCGTGATGCTAGAAGTTGCAGGGACCAAATCTCAGGCAGCGACGCTGCGCTACCCAAAAGCCGCTTACAACGTAAGTCAAGGATAGCATTACCGGCAGTAAAATCGCTCAACTCTTAGATCCTAACTTGATGTAAACACATACCGTCAACTAACCCACGATACGCGCGAAAACAAAGCTCACCACAAAATATAATACCTTAAATATTGGCGGCGATCTGTGAGTTTTCAAGATGTTATGATAATAAAACAGTTTTAAACTTTTGATTTATATAAAATAGCAAATAAGATTAATAAGAATAGTGTCCACTTGCGTTTGTTTATTTGTGTTAGTCGCTGTTAATATGAACACGAGGATACCGCGGAGGGGTACAAGGCGTGGATCTAAGGCTGGATGGAGTATAATGGCGCAGCGGGAAACTGGCTGAAAATGCAGCGGAGCGTACGCGGGAAAAGATATACATCTAAAGAATATCCATTACAGGTGCTATATTTCAATTTGTTTGTCCTACCTCTTGTCTTCCAATGTTGTTTTCCTGTAATGTGCTTTACTTTTCCTTCAATTTTTTTGTCGCTTTTGGTATCGTTTCTATGTATATAAAAGCATATGCGGTCTGTGAACCCATGCGATTGATTGGGGTCAATGCGTCTATGTTTACTAGAATACAAATATGCATGGTGATTATTATTATTATTATTATTATTATTATTATTATTATTATTATTATTATTATTATTATTATTATTATTATTATTATTATTATTATTATTATTATTATTATTATTATTATTATTATTATTATTATTATTATTATTGGCCGCCTCCGTAGCGCAGCTGGCAGCGCGCTTGCCTGTGGCGCGGAGGACCCGGGTTCGATCCCCGGTACCAGCATGGGGATTTTATCCCCTCTGGGAGGTCTGGCACGGGGTGCACTCAGCCTCGTTAGGTCCCGGGGGGACCAATTGAGGAGCTACTTGATGGAGAAGTAGCGCCCCCAGGTCGAGAAGACCGCATAACTGGCCGGGAGGGCTCGGGGCGCTGACCACGTCCCACCCTTCAGTACTGCACCTCACCAATGACGCCTGTAGTGGGCAGAGGTGGGGGACGCAGCGGCTGGGCGGTAGGCCTTGGCCCTTCGTGGGCTGTCGCGCGGGGTTTACATTACATTATTATTATTATTATTATTATTATTATTATTATTATTATTATTATTATTATTATTATTATTATTATTATTATTATTATTATTATTATTATTATTATTATTATTATTATTATTATTATTATTATTATTATTATTATTATTATTATTATTATTATTATTATTTATTATTTATTATTGTTATTATTATTTATTGTTGTTGTTGTTATTGTTGTTGTTGTTATTGTTGTTATTATTGTTATTGTTGTTATTATTGTTATTGTTGTTATTACTATTATTACTATTACTATGATTATTATTACCACTATTACTATTACTATTATTATTAGTATTATTAATTCTGGTTTCTTTATTTGCAGGTAAGCTATCCATATAGTCTTCTCAAATGAAATTGATGGGTGAGTCAATAAATGCTACAATTTAATGTTACAATCCTATCTTTAAAGGGGAGACTAAATAAGAAAAATTGCCAAAATATGGAAATTTTAGCTATTTGTGATGTAGTAGAGAAACTGCAAGTAGAGTCGGAACATTTAAAGGTTACGAATATAAGTAGTGTAGGTGTACATTTTCCAATTTTGTTGTCATGCGAGGTTAGCGAGTGTAGAAACAAAACTGTAAACAGTGACCCAGGGATAAATATTTTTAAATTTTGAAGACTTAAATGGGTTTTTGATAGGGATGAAGAATTTCTTGAAACCTTATCTTCTACTATGGGAAACATTTGTATTTATGGAATTTCTTGAAGGATGAAGTCGTGCAATCGTCCATGGATTTTTGTTAAAATGAGCAGGGAGAAACATGTTACAAAGTAATATACGGAATAAGAAGCAAAAAAAGAAATGGTTTGATAGTAAAGTGTCAGGGAATGACAGAGATGATAAGGGAAGCCTTAATAAGATGAGGGAAGCTAATAGGAATGAAAAATGGTTAAGAAAGGTGGTTGAAAAATTGATACTTGTAAGGGATTACTACAGAAGAAGAAAAATGTAGGGAAGGCTTAATAAGATGAGGCAAGCTAATAGGAAGGAAAAATGGTTAAGAAAGGTGGTTGGAAAATTGATACTTGTAAGGGATTACTACAGAAGAAGAAAAATGTAGGGAAGCCTTAATAACATGAGTCAAGCTAATAGGAAGGAAAAATGGTTAAGAAAGGTGGTTGAAAAATTGATACTTGTAAGGGATTACTACAGAAGAAGAAAAATGTAGGGAAGGCTTAATAACATGAGGCAAGCTAATAGGAAGGAAAAATGGTTAAGAAAGGTGGTTGAAAAATTGATACTTGCAAGGGATTACTACAGAAGAAGAAAAATGTAGGGAAGCCTTAATAACATGAGTCAAGCTAATAGGAAGGAAAAATGGTTAAGAAAGGTGGTTGAAAAATTGATACTTGTAAGGGATTACTACAGAAGAAGAAAAATGTAGGGAAGCCTTAATAACATGAGGCAAGCTAATAGGAAGGAAAAATGGTTAAGAAAGGTGGTTGAAAAATTGATACTTGTAAGGGATTACTACAGAAGAAGAAAAATGTAGGGAAGCCTTAATAACATGAGTCAAGCTAATAGGAAGGAAAAATGGTTAAGAAAGGTGGTTGAAAAGTTGATGCTTATAAGGGATTACTACAGAAGAAGAAAAATGTAGGGAAGCCTTAATAACATGAGGCAAGCTAATAGGAAGGAAAAATGGTTAAGAAAGGTGGTTGAAAAGTTGATGCTTATAAGGGATTACTACAGAAGAAGAAAAATGTAGGGAAGCCTTAATAACATGAGGCAAGCTAATAGGAAGGAAAAATGGTTAAGAAAGGTGGTTGAAAAGTTGATGCTTATAAGGGATTACTACAGAAGAAGAAAAATGTAGGGAAGCCTTAATAACATGAGGCAAGCTAATAGGAAGGAAAAATGGTTAAGAAAGGTGGTTGAAAAGTTGATGCTTATAAGGGATTACTACAGAAGAAGAAAAATGTAGGGAAGCCTTAATAACATGAGGCAAGCTAATAGGAAGGAAAAATGGTTAAGAAAGGTGGTTGAAAAATTGATACTTATAAGGGATTACTACAGAAGAAGAAAAATGAATGAGTGAAGGATATTGAATACATAATTAGGAGTGGGAATACTCAGCACATATGGAAATTTATTAGGAAGTAGTCCAAGTGTAGTAAAGAAAAGACTGTTATCAATCCAAATGAATGAATGCGTCACTTCTCAAATGTATCTGAAGTGGAGGTTCTACTAGTAACAGTTCAGAATTAGAAAGGGTTAGTAACTATGTAGTGTAACTGTACAGAGCAGTTTCTGTGTCAGTACGTGTTCCCCAACGTTGGCGCAGAACAATAATTCATCTAGGTATTATAGGGAAAGGGGAAGTGGCGAATCCAGGTAATTACCGTGGAATAACATTACTATGAACTTTTGCTAAAATATTCATAGGGATTTCGGAGGAAAACTTATAAAATTAATCAGAAAGTAATACATTATCCCTCTTTCATGCAGAGTTTTGTGAAGTCAAGTTGATACTTTAATTTCGAAATATTTAGCGAGGCAGATTCTACTTATTGAAATAAAGTAATAACAGATACTTTGTGGTTTAGACCAAGGAACAAAGGGGTCAGTGAGGACATGGTAGCAATTTTGCTGTATTACTGTAATACCTCCTGTGTTAAATATGTTAATGATGAATTAACAAAAGAGATAAAGCAAAAGCAAGGATTGATACTGGGTTTTAAACTGAGTACAGTGCTATTCAGTAATTTTATTGGTGATATTTTGGACAATTTGAAACTGTGATGGCTGATAAACCATACCCAAATAATCAACAAAGTGGTTGTAAATGGTTTTCATTTTGCAGACCATTTGATGGTGTTTACTGTTAACAGCTTCAGGGGTGTGCAATATAACAACAAAATTGTAGTTTCTAAGAAAGGTGGTAAATTTAGTAAAAATGAGAGATGGTGTGTAAAGAATAACTAAAGTGAGGAGGTTAAATAATTTAAGTATCTAGGAGTTAAGTTAATCTATGGTGGAAACTAGGAAAAACAAAGTTAAATATTGGGTACTAAAGGTAAAGTAACATTGGCAGCAATGAGAAAATGTCTATACTCACTATCCTCTATGCCAGTTGAAGGGGTTGATAGAATTGATGTTTCCTTATGGAATCAAGATTGGCATATATGTACTGGATGGAAGTGAAATGATCCGCCAGACTTTAATAGCAAATTTCTCATATTATGAATAAAAAGAAAGTCTAATACCAAAATGTTGAAAAGTTTGTAGTTTTCTAGAAAAAAAATATTTTATCAACATAATTTATCATTGCCTAGCTGAATTATTATTGACTGAAGGTTCTTGATTTATGGCTATACTCATAGAAAATTGAACAGACGACAGCTTTTTCCTTTGACGCATTTCAATAGATTCATCGGGTTTTCTGCACATTAAATTTCAAAGAACCCACAATTTGTTGCCTTTTTGAGTACAATAAATTGTGGGTTCTTTAAATTTAATTTACACAAAAACCGTTGAATATATTGAAATATGCCAAAGGAAAAAGTTGTTGTTTATTCAATTTTCTATGAATATAGCCATAAATCAAGAACCTTTAATGTATAATTTTTCAGCCAGGTGATGATAAATTTTTTTTGATACGAATATTTTTTCTAAAAAACTATAAACCATTTCAGCATTTTGGTATTAGACTTTCTCGTTATTCAGAACATGAGAAATTCGTTGTTAAAGTCTGGCAGATCATTTCACTTTCATCCTGTATAATGGCTGGATAAGTGGAGATCCAATAATCCGGATGTTTTATAAATACATTTTAGTACTCTTACAGAGCACTGCAAAGGCAGGAAGTATTTTGGAGTTAGGGAAAGGGAGCACTACTGGACTAGTAATTGAAAACATTTTAAATTATTTCATATAGATTGAGCAATTTGCAAACACCGAGTTATTAAACGCTATTTTAATTTGTAGAAAACGAAGAAACATGGTTTTAAAAATTTAAAGTGCAGTTAATGATAAATGTACTGGGTGAAATATGAGCACCACAATACACATTAATACAGGGAGGCTCGAAACTAATGAGACCATGATTAGAGTATATGGATGTGCAAATGTTGTACTGCCAAACCAAGGATAAATTATATTTAACATAAGCTGTGTGCTTAAACGAGTGAGTGAGTGAGTGATTAGGGTTTAAGGGCCCGTCGACAGCTAGGTCATTAGAGCCCTGCTTAAACGAGACCTAAAATTTTGTGTTATAGGATTTTGCCTATTTATTACGGTTTACTAGCTACATAAAGGTCACTCAGAATGAGCACTTCAGAGGCTGTTCTCAGAAAATTCAAGACAGATTTCATTTGTCGGCAAAATATCCTAAAACATATAATTTAACCATGGTTTAGCAAATTGAAATGTTTCAAGAATTATGACAAAATGTGTGTCTTGAACTTTCTGAGAATAGCCTTTGAAGTCATTTTGAATGACTCTTGCACAACCGGTAAACCCTAAGAGACAGACAGAATCTTACTATAGAAAAATATAGAACTCTTTAAAGCGTAGATGCAATTTCTGTCAAACATTTTTTGGCAGCGTTTTTTCCCAGATATTCCTTCTTATTGGCTTGGATTGTAAATAATTACACATTTCTCATATGGGAAGTCGTTATTATCTTTATACTCTTTTCTTTGAAACAATGAAATTTCAAAGCCATCTCATAGTGACCAGGTCATAATAAATTTGACTATCACTTAAGCTTACTGTATTCTCCTATTCCCGTTTTATCTACAGGTAAATATGTAATCACACAATTTCTAGAAAATATTTTTAACTGGGTTGACATGAAGAAGACACAAAAAGAAACATTTGTAGGAAGTTTTATAAAAGTTGAGTAACGAGGGTTGTGCTTGCAGCTTACTATAACTGTTAAAACATATTTAATATAGATAACTGCTTCACCTCCAATTATAAAGCGCTTACAAAATTAAACTAGAAGCTGCGTTTACAAGATTGCATAAAAACCTAAAGCTGCATGTTTAATTCAATTTATTGATATACTCCTAGACTATAGTTAGAGATTCATGAAAACTTACACAATGTCATAACCATTAGAAAATCAACTTTTTCGACAGTTGATAGTAAAAGTGGGCCTTTTAGCAGTTCACGACAGTGTTAAAAGTAGAAAATTCTTTCGCTCAGTGCTCAAAAGGTTTTATCACTCCGATAATGCCAACTTTGTTTTCTTGTGGAATACGACCATCGCCTCATTCCAGTAGCTCGTGAATTGAGTTACATAACGCTTGTTTAAACTAGCGGGTCATTTGAATTTGAATATGCACTGCGCTGAACCCGTTGAAATTTTACAAGCAGCAGAGAGAGTGAAATTATAATTGTTACCCAAAAAATCAGGAAACCAATACGCCATTGCATACAACAGAATTATTATGGTTTTGTAAAAGTCATGTTGCGAACACTGATGCTACGCAAGGCAAATTATACATCGCAACCCGAAGACAATCATGACCATGAGAAAGATAAAATAATACCATATATTTATATATAATATATCCATAAATATTCATGACTGTCTAAAAAATAGTGTATAATGCACGGGTTAAAAGGAACATTTTATTTTGTTCATATGTTTCCTCAACTCGGCCTGCAGTCTCATTTGGGAATCACAACTACTCACAAAATAAAATGTTCCTTTTAACCCTTGTATTATAAATGTTTTAAAACGATAAAAGGCCTATTCTCCACTGTTTCATTAGATGAACACTTGCATTTATTTCTTAAATTCTATGAAACATTTCTACACTTCTCAGTTGTGACTGGTGTGCTTAAAATTTTTTAGCACTGTCAGCTCTTTATTTCTTTTTAACCGTTTCCTAAAATTCAATTACTCTTTTAGTCTCTACCTGAACATTCTAATAAATGTAGGTATATAATTTTTCTTCGTATTACATATTGGATACCTTTCCTTCAACATATTCTTTCATTTCTCAATTTCCATATTCTCATACGAAACCAAACAATCCATTCTTTTTCATTCTTGTCACAACCCTGAAGATATAACTCTCTCCCCAATTAGAACTGCCATTCGTTGTAGAAACTAAGTAACTTTTTACTTTCTCTACTACGTATAGTAAGTAGAGGAGGTATTGTATTTCACCCAAAAATTCGATGTCGGGATTTCACTGGAAATATATGTTTTGTGGCCCCCTGAATCCAAAAAGAAGCATTTTTAGAAAAAAGTCCGTGTGTGTACGTATGTCTGTCTGTGCGTCTCTGTCAGTCTGTGAACAGCATAACTCAAAAATGAAAAGTTGACTAAAAATCAAAGTTGGTATTTAGGTTTAATGTCTTTCAGGGATACAACACGAGGATTTTGAAGAAATTTGCTCCACCCTAAACTACCCTTAACATGGAAAATTTTTCGAAAATTTTCATTTTCTTCAAAATGACTAACAATTTTGATTGAAATGTCATATGTTTGAGATATTTTTATGACAAATGAAATGCATATCTTGAATTTTCTGGCTATAGCCCATGTAGTCCTATTTACTCTGGATGACTTTTGCATAACTGCATAAACCGTAAGAGATAGGACAAATCTACTCTACAAAAAATGTTGAACTTGCTACAACACAACATTTATGTCCGAATAAGTGCTTTTGTAGAGTGAACCGTTTTGGAGATACTCCTCGTTATTTGTGTAAGTCTTGAAGAACTTAACTTCTGTCAAATGCAACGTCGCTATTCATTTTTTACAAGTTAACCGTGCAAAGAGAACAGAATCTCAAAGCTTTAAAATATTTGACTTTCGCTCAAGGCCTGCTGTATTCCCATATTCCCCTTGCACCTAAGAGGAAATAAGGAATAAGATAATTTCTGCAAATGTTTATCTCAACTAACACGAAGAAGATATAGGAATAAGAGTTTGTAAGAATGGTTAGTACAAGAGTAGAGAAAGTTATTTTTCTAAGTTAGTACTCCATTACAGCCCCTGCTCCCCAGTTTCGCACCTTACGTTTGGCTGTTTAAGGTTGTAACGCAGGAAGCGATTAATGCTATTTGTTGTTTGGTTTGTCTAGGTGGTGTATTTGGGATGTGCCCAGCGGTGCATTGTAATCGAGCTTCGTTAACACGCGGCTTTGAGCACAGCTGTTGTTTGCTTTTTTTTTTCTTTTTTTTTTTTTTTCTTCCGCCTGCATCATTAGACATCCAAAGCTTACAAAGAGCGATCAGTTCTCGTTACATTAGGATTATATGCGTTTGAACTAAAACACGTTCTGTGATTATATTCGTGATCATTAACGAAGATTTGCCTAATTAAAAGTATTTACATCAGCCGGTTTGGTAAAGGGTTTGCCTTCGTAATGTGTATATAATGATGTTGGTCAAAATGCTACTACCTTTCACTCTTTGTTCCCAGATTTTCACCATTTACGTGCACCTTTTTCATAGAAAATTGCATACAGTATCATATTTGCTATTATATAAGCAATTAAAATTTAAGAGTCCACGTGAAAAAAAAAATCTGATGTGCTGCACTCACATGACTTTCTCTACTCTTGTACTAACCATTCTTACAAAGTCTTATTCCTATATCTTCTTCGTGTTAGTTGAGATAAACGTTTGTACAAATCATCTTATTGCTTATTTCCTTGTAGGTACAAGGGGAATATGGGTATACACTAAGCTTTGAGATACCGTTCTTTTTGCACGCTTGACATATAAAAAAATAAACAAGGATGTTCCATTTCACGAAAGTTTTAGGTTTTCCAAAACTCACACACATAACAAGGAATATCTCCGAAATGGTATGACCTACAAGAAAATTGATTGAGACATAAATTGTGTATTTTAGCCAGACCTACATTTTTGGTAGTCTAAGATTTTGTCTGTTACGGTTTACAAGTTATTCAAAAGTCATCCAGAATAAACAGGACTACATAGGCACAGCCAGAAAATGCAAAATATAAATTTAATTTGTCATACAAATATCTTAAACATATGACATTTTAATCAAAATCATTAGAGCCCTTTTCAAGAAAATCAAAATTTTCGAAAAATTTTCCATGTAAAGGTTAGTTTAGGGTGGGGCTTTTTTCTTGAAAATCTTCGTGTCGCATCCTTGAAAGACATTAAGCTTAAATACCAACTTTGGTTTTTAACCGACTTTTCGTTTTAGAGCTGTGCTGTCCACAGACTGACAGAGAGATAGGCAGACACACACACACACACACACACACACACACACACACACACACACACACACACACACACACACACACACACCCACCCACACATGGACCTTCGTGTAAAATTGCTTTTTTAGGATTCAGGGGGCCTCAAAACATATATTTCCGGTGAAATCTCGACATCGAATTTTTGGTTGGAATACAATACTTCCCCTACTTTACTATACGCTGTAAACAAAGTAAAAATTGAATAACTTGTTTAGAGTAGGCATGCTTTTATTTATTCATACACTCAACCATAACACTTAAAGTCAAATTGTTATTATGATTCAGCACGCTAGTGCAATTTCGAAAATGTTAGTTACATCTTGGCAAAAATAACCTGAAGGACAAAAATGATACACATTACGAATATACCGTGCAAATAATAGATGTATAATTTGCATAATTAACTCCATTGATCACTGAACAGTTACACCTTTACGGTGAATGTAATTTACACGCAACGCAGATCCGAACACATCGTGCAAGCTACTCTACTATATGACTATAGAACCAAAACCGAGTTCATAGCTTCAACATATTCATATGAATGGCAAAATGGAATGAAAGCTATCGAGAGGAAGCGTACGGTTGTTGCAGGGTGCTATCCCATAGCAATAACTACCTAAAAGTTACCTTTGAGCCATCGCGAGAAACACGTATAGATAACCTTAGTGAAGGGACAGATGCCGTTCAATTAAGTGTATAGTCATTCTTAGTTAATACTGTCACTGCGCTGGAGGCTGCCTTTCTGCCTGACTTCCTGGTCGGCTATGTGGGTCTGGGCGCGGCTAGTGGCCCTTCTTCGACAGACAGCCACTGCTTCCGCCTCTCGGCTCCGGAAAATTCATTTTGGTAATTCCAGTATTTTCCTTTCCTAGAATGTTTCCTTTCTATCTGGGCCTACATAAGGGGATTAGAAATGTCGAGAAGGAGGAGAGTAATTGAACTTAGAGTTAGTGGTGCATCGATGGAGTCGGAGTCGTTTTAAGAAACGCTTCCTCATTTGGAACTGCGTGGTAACCATTTCAATGTTCGGAAATGGCACTTCCCTACTTCCATCTGCATCACTTAATCAATTCCACTGCCATTTTAAGAAGGAATATGCATCGGATTATGTGCACTACTTAGAAGTCGCTATGTCGTTGGATATAGTTTACATTACGAAAATGAGATAATGCAAGTTGCGTCACGTTGTAATTTTGAGAAAAATGTTAAAATAAATCAAGTGAATAATTCGGACTTGAATACTGATGAATGTAAGTTTGTCATTTATGGAAAATTTAGGTTAAATATGATATGGGAAACACTCGTAAAATGCAATGAACACTTCGGTTGAATATTACGCACATACTTACATAATTCCAAAAGTACACAAAACCCAGCTTTTTCTAAAAAGCTCAATTTTTAGTTAACCTATCTACCCTACGGGTCATTTTGTATTCAGACTGACATCGCAAATAAGCTTTTCACAGCAGTAAAGTGAAACCAGCTCCTATCACATATTCTACACGTTCTCGGGCTTCAAGCCAGGTGTAGTGATGAAGAGCCATCGACGTTTAGGGAGTGTGGATCTCTCCCATCATCAGGAAGACGAACGGCGGACAAGAGTGAAGCCCGACAACGTCTAGAATATGTTCTTCCCCAGGGAAGCTTCAGAGCTTATTTCAGCTCCTATCACCTTATTCAGCCCACGTGGAAAAGGCATTCTAATGTCTCTGATTGGTTAAAGTTAGATATTGTGACGCCAACCGTCGACGGCAGCATATGAAAAGAGTCAAGGTCAAATTACCCCACACCACTGCTTGTGAGTAGGTGACTGACAACAATCAGCGCGGTAGAACAAAGGGATTTCCGAAATTTTTGGGGTAATTGGCTGTCAGCTTGTTTACAGAAAGTTCGAGGAAAGGTGTATTTTTCAAAAGAATTCGCCGGCGTTTACCGTGAAGTATAAAAGCGAGAAAGTAAGGACAGTTAATCCGTCTTGAAGTGGAGAGTTTATGAGCCAAAGTGAAAGAGTGGTGACGTAGAATGATACAGCTGTTAGCAGTACGTAAGTGTATACAGTCGTCGTCGTGAGACAACTGCCTATTTAGTTAGAGACTGTAACATTGATTATTCACCTCAAAATCTTGAAGTGAAGTAGTTTCAGCGAGTGTTGAGTGATTGTATCCTCAAAGCCATCTGTTTGTGAGACAGAGAGAAAACTGAAAGAAAGAGAAGAGTGAGTCAAGGTCAAGCTGTGAGTTGTAAGAACTGTAGATTGTGTTAACGTCGGTAAAAGAGAACTGTTTTGTGCTTCAGTTTTAGAGGGAAAAATAAAGTTTCACAAAAATTAATTTGACTTAATTGTAGTCGTTGTCACCTGGTGTCAGAAGTGGGATTTGTAAAATTGTAATTTTGTTACAATATGAATAAACGCATTCCTTGCGTTCGTTGCTAACCTACTTCCATCCAGTAGGAATCCATTCATATCTAAGTTTAGCCAATCAAAGACCCAAGAATACCTTCCCCACGTGTAGTAAATCACGTGATAGTAGCTGGTTTACTGTTGTGAACACCTTAATTGCAATGTCAATCTAATTATAAAATGGACTATCCTTCTCACGTTATGTAGAAGTGATATTATGAGTAATAAGAGATTATTGCTGTATGTCTATACGGCAATAATAGTATAGTAATTCCCTAACACTGCAGACTATGTTGACTCTGTGTTTCAGCATTAAAATAATACTATATGGGTCCTTTACTTTAGCAGCATATCCTACCCGTTCAGAAATATATTCTTGATTTGTGGAATTGTCATTGTAAACAACATAAGTTTTAGTGGCAAGGAAACACTTAAAGCTCCAGAATGAGCTA
Source organism: Tenodera sinensis (assembly GCA_030765045.1). Classification (NCBI taxonomy): domain Eukaryota; kingdom Metazoa; phylum Arthropoda; class Insecta; order Mantodea; family Mantidae; genus Tenodera; species Tenodera sinensis. Next base: position 347,231,317 of record CM060964.1, read on the forward strand.
TATAAAGCCACAATAACGTTTAATCGTGAATTGTTGTACATTACATAAGTAGGGTATATATAGCGACTTTGCCCCACTTAGCATAAATATCCCATTAATCAAATCCTGTCACGCCCCCCCCTCCCCCCTCCCCCTCCCCCTCCCCCTGCCCCTCCACCCCCACATGTGGGAATTTCCAAAAGGTAATAGCGACTCTGCCCCACTTAGCATAATTTCCCCATTAATAATCCGCCCCCTCACACTCCTCTCCCTCCCCCCCCCCTTAAGTGACTGGTCTGTCACGATCAGGATGACAAAGGAAGGGTAATTTATGACCCCCGTTCCCCTGACCCTCCTATTCTAGTGTCTGCAGGTGTTTTCGAAAGAAGAACGCGAGGGTAAGAAACCCTACAATGAATGGCCCCCTTTCAGATCTTGATATATTTATGTGACAGTTGGAAATGTTTCCCTCTGACAGTTTTGAAAAGAACAAGGCTTCATCTTGCAAGGGGGCGAGCATAGAGGATGACAAAGGAAGGGAAACAGAGAGGGCGGATGGTCTGTCGCGATCAGGATGACAAAGGAAGGGTAATTTATGACCACCGTTCCCCTGACCCTCCTATTCTAGTGTCTGCATGTGTTTTCGAAAGAAGAACGCGAGGGTAAGAAACCCTACAATGAATGGCCCCTTTCAGATCTTGATATATTTATGTGACAGTTGGAAATGTTTCCCTCTGACAGTTTTGAAAAGAACAAGGCTTCATCTTGCAAGGGGGCGAGCATAGAGGATGACAAAGGAAGGGAAACAGAGAGGGCGGATGGTCTGTCGCGATCAGGATGACAAAGGAAGGGTAATTTATGACCACCGTTCCCCTGACCCTCCTATTCTAGTGTCTGCAGGTGTTTTCGAAAGAAGAACGCGAGGGTAAGAAACCCTACAATGAATGGCCCCTTTCAGATCTTGATATATTTATGTGACAGTTGGAAATGTTTCCCTCTGACAGTTTTGAAAAGAACAATGCTTCATCTTGCAAGGGGGGCGAGCATAGACATCCCCATTTTCCTGTCTGAACAGGCCTAGTGTTTTTCTCTTAACAAAGCAGTCAAAGATCACCACCTGCAGGAAGAAACCTTTTCAATAGCGAAAGGATACTTCTGTATTGACGCGTGGACCACCCATGTGGTCCCCCACTGCGTGGGTTTCCCTGCCTTCCCATTGTGTTGAATGACCGTCCAACCCCTCCAACACTTCAATGCGTTCTTGCTACAAGTGGATGTATTTAATCATCATTTATCTTGACAAGACAAGCGACTGGCTTTAACCCTCACCCCCTACCTACAAAGGGGACCTTCGGTGGCATGTAGGCGTTCTTGCTAGCGTATATAAAGGCATCGCTAAGACACCGTTCCCTCAGTTTGACTTGAGACGTCTAGGAGTGTATTTTTTTGAAGCTTATACACAGCCAGTGAGGAAATTACACTTGTGCTACAGTCACCATTATCTTCATTGAAGGTAAGTCTAGTGTTTTTTTCAATTTTCTATACATTATTTAAATGTATTTATTTTAAGATGTGAGATTAGATGGTTTTAAAGGGAAAAGAGAAAACATTATATACACATTGTCTATATGATTTACAAATTATTTTATCACGGTTTTTTTCCTTTATATGTTGTTTCGTGTCTATCGCCGCAGTGTTTATATTTAAGGTGATAAATATACCCGTATAAGGCTTAAAACATATTAATTAAACAAGTTTAAAACTAATTTTAATGCTGAGAAAGAAAGTATGAGAGAAAGTATGTTCTGGAAATATTCTATCTAAATGATGGATCTAATACGCAACAATAATAAAAAAATCAATGAAAAAGAACATTGCTAATGATTAAAAACCTAAATATGGTCCTAATATATGTCTAAATTAAACACTTTTATGTCATTTCAGTGAGTCACATCGTTTTTATAGATAGCATTACAATGTGTTCCTACCGTGGAAATTATAGTTATTATCAGGTTTATGTATTTAACATACATACCAACATTGAAATTTATCATATCATTAAACAAAAACAAAGGAAAGGCTAAATATTTTATATATTCAGTCAATTTATGTCCTTGAAATTATCATTTCAGTCAGAATGAGAACTTATAATCAGGGCAACAAGCTGACCCTGGCTGGACGAGCTCGAAGGGCAGCTGTTTCTGAAGGGTCTGCCAGAGGTGTTGCAGAGCCTGAAGCAGACACCTCCCCCATTCAGGAAGATATTATTCCACCACCCCCTGGTTTTGAAGACTCGCCATCGCAGCAGCAAATTGGTGATTGGAGAGACATCCCTGTGGAGGGGTTATGTATTTGCACCAATTGTGGTTACAAGACGGCCCTAATTCAACTACTACAGTCCTTGCAGGGTAAGTTTTCCTTACTAAAAATATATTCTAGCAATATTCTATAACTTTTTCATCATGACTTTTCACATCTTAGCTAACAACACGCTTTGTATACTACTACTACTACTACTACTACTACTACTACTACTACTATTACTACTACAACTACAACTAGTACTACAACTACTACTACTACTACTACTACTACTACTGCTACTACTACTGCTACTACTACTACTACTACTACTACTACTGCTACTACTACTACTACTACTACTGCTACTACTACTGCTACTACTACTGCTACTACTACTACTACTACTACTACTACTACTCCTACTCCTACTCCTGCTATTATTATTATCATCATCATCATTATTAGTATTACGATTACTATTATTGTTATTGTTGCAGTTCTGTTTGAGCTGTTATTTTCTTATAAATAAAACATGGCTTATATAATATATCCTGTATTTAACATTATCTTTCACTTTATTTAATGAGAAATTTTTTCTAACTTTGAAGATACTGAACCTGTGCCTCTTCAGCCTGAAGCAGACACACACGCATCTACTGCTTTGGGTCGAGGCTGTAAGAGACCGCACAGCGATGACAGTGAAGCCCAGGGACTCAGTAATGAACATCTCTCCAACACCGCTCAGATGGCGCAAACGAGTTCTCTGAACCTGGGGGCTGTTTCAACAAACAGCGCTGCAGACAGCAGAAATATGCCGGGCCCATCATCCGCATCCTCACCATCACCGGCAAAAAGGGTATGTCGGAATGATTATAATGACCTAGAATGTAGGGTTATAGAGTCTGCATTCAAAGGCCGTATATTCAATAGCAAAGTTGAAAATACAGCTGGAATAATGGACCCAAGCGAGTTCCTTAATGCATGCAAGGATCTTGTGATTAAAGAAATGGAATCCACGCTTAAGAAGAGCATGTCTGGGTTAAAGATGAGTTGTTCAATGAACGTCTCATATTTAATCCAGACACCTGATAATGAGAAAGTGGAATCGATATACTTTAATTCCAAGACAAAGGAGATTCAGCGATCATCTAACCTTGATGCAATCTTTCATGCAATGAAAAACGAAATCTTAGAAAACCTGGCCTGTTTTGAAGGCCAAGCAAGTTCAAAGACGCTGTTCGCAATCCACTCTCTGGTCAATAGTGCCGCAGAATACAATCCCCTTCGGGCTTCAGGGTATATTGAGCTGCCGGAATGCATCAAGCGGAAAAAAGCTATTCTTAATATTAAGAACAGAGATGATTACTGTTTCGCTTGGTGCATGCTGGCTTCAAGATACCCTACAGATAAACACCAGGACCGCATTTCATCATATCCTAGAGATTTGCTATTCAAAGCTTTCAATTACGAGGGAATCACATTTCCCTTTTCATTAGACCAAATTGATCGTTTTGAGAAGCAAAATTCTGAAGTATCTATAGCTGTATTTGCTCTCAATGACAACAACTCGGTGGAGTCTATTCGCAAACCATCTGAGAGGAAGGCTAGCCAGGTCAACATATTAATAATTGAAGAGGGTGACAAGTCTCATTACTGCCTCATAAGGGATATATCGAGGCTCATTAGAAGTCAGATAACTAAGTATCAGGGGAAAATGTGGCTATGCGAGGCATGCATGACAAGGTGTCCCAACGAAGATGCCTTGAGATTGCATAAACTGAAGTGCAATAAATGTCAGATCCTCAAAATGCCTAAGCAGGGAGAGGTTCTCGCATTTAATGCATTTTCAAAGTCTGCTCCTGTGCCTTTTGTTATATATGCGGATATCGAGTCTGTTTTGAGGAAGGTTCACTCATGCGAGCCCTCAGACGCAGCGAGCTGGACCCGAACCATTCAGGAACATGAAGCGATATCGATAGCGCTGAAGGTTATATGCAGGCATGATCAGACCTTGTCGAGGTTCAAGCTCTTCAGAGGTAGCAATGCTCTCAATGACTTCTTCAGCGAACTTAGACGGATCGCTGATGAAGTTATTGAGATATACGGGCATATAGTTCCGATGCATATGTCACCCGAGGACGAGATGGATTTCCTCAATGCTGATCACTGTCACATATGCCTGAAAGGTTTTGCTATAGATGACATTAGAGTGAGGGACCATTCACATATTTCTGGTCATTATTTGGGATGTGCTCATAATGCTTGCAATTTGAATAGAAAGTTGCCGAATTTTATTCCAATTTTTTTTCATTGCTTAAGCAATTATGATAGTCACTTCTTGATTAGACACATGGCTTATGACAATGGGAATATCTCATGTATAGCACAATCTTCTGAGCGCTATCTGGCATTCAGCAAACGGTACAAGGGCATTCAATTCAGGTTCCTCGACAGCTACAAGTTTCTCGATGACAAGTTATCCAGCTTGGCAGATATGTTAAGCGATGATGACTTCAAGGTCACTAATGCCGAGTATTCGAGGCCAGAACACCTAGCCCTCATGAAGTGCAAGGGTATATTCCCCTATACTTATCTTGATGCTGTCGAAAAGCTCCAAGAGGAGGAGCTGCCCCCGATCGAGCTTTTCGATGGCATTTCGGAAGAGGAGTATGCCCATGCACTTAAGGTATGGAAGACCTTCGACATAAAGAATCTCGGGGAATATAGTGACCTTTATCTAAAGACTGATACGCTGCTTTTAGCAGATGTATTCGAGAAATTTAGAGACTTGTCGCTTGAAATGTATCATCTAGACCCTGCCTGGTACTACACCCTACCGTCGCTAGCCTTCGATGCCATGCTTAAGACCACCCAAGTCAAGCTTGACTTGATAAACGATGTCAGTATGATAGAATTTTTCGAGAAAGGTATTCGTGGTGGGCTTTGCACAGTATCAAAGCGGTACTCCAAAGCCAACCACCAATACATGGCAGACTACAATCCTGACCAGAAGACAAACTTTCTATCATATGTTGACATCAATAACTTATACGGGAAGGCCATGATGGAAATGATCCCATATGGCAATCTCAGATGGCTTGAAAGGGATGAAATTGATACCATCGACTTTGCGACGATCCCAGAGGACTCCAAGACAGGATACGTTCTAGAAGTAGACCTAGAGTATCCTGTCCATCTCCACGACATTCATAATGATCTTCCCCTCTGTCCCCAGAGCGAGATACCACCCGGCAGCCAATACAAGAAACTGATTGCAAGTCTAGAGAATAAAAGCAAATATGTCTTGCATTATAAAACCTTGCAGCAGTGCTTAGATCTGGGGCTGTTATTGAGACATATTCATCGGGTGGTATCGTATGACCAATCAGAATGGCTTAAGGTTTACATTAACCTTAATGCCGAGAAGCGAGCCAGGGAAACTTCAAAGTTTGGTCAAGCGCTTTGGAAGAAAATGAACAACGCTGTGTACGGTAAGTTCATTGAAAATGTGCGCAAATACCGTGATTTCCGTATTGTACCTACCTGGAAGCAAGCACGGAAATTAACGGCTCGTCCAACATACGTACGCAGCATAATTTTCAGTGAAAACTTAGTTGGCATAGAGTTGGCTCGAGAGGAGATCCTCATGAACAAACCAATCTACATTGGTCAGGCGATTCTAGACCTTTCAAAATTTATTATGTATGATTTTTTTTATAAAGTAATGAAACCCCAACTGAATGATCTTGTCTTGAATTACATGGACACAGATTCATTCATTTTCGAAACTAGTTCAGATATATATCACTTCATGAAAACACATCCCCAATATTTCGATACTTCAAATTACAGCCATGATAATGTATATGGTATAATGCCAGCCAATAAGAAAAAGATTGGGTTGTTCAAGGATGAGTTGGGTGGAAGGGTGATGACTGAGTATGTTGGTCTTAGAGCAAAACTATACAGCTATAGATATGATCAACATACAGTCACGAAGGCGAAGGGGATTACCAAAGGTGGAATGCGAACAATCACCTTTGAAAATTATTTCGAGTGTCTGAAAGACTTAAACAAAAAGATTTTGGCAAAACAAATTTGCTTCAGAAGCACCAAACATAAAGTTTCGACTGTTGAAATTAACAAAATTGCATTGCATGGAGGAGATACCAAGCGTAAGATGATTGATGGCTCTCATGCAACTCTCGCATGGGGTCATTATTCTCTTAGGTCTGAATAATCAAATCCGACTTCCCTGGCTGCCTCATCACCATCAAATTGTAAATTTTTATATATTTTATTTATTATATTAAATTATTATTGTAAATTTTGTAAATATTTATTATATTCAATTAATATTGTAAATTTTCTATGCATTTTATTTAATATATTTTTGAAAAATTGTATTTACTTTATTTTTTAGTTGTTGAATTATTGTATATATATTTTGTATATTGAATAAAAACACATATATTGGAAATGAAAAGACTCTTTATTTCAGAATTATTATCATTGCTACAACAAATCCTTCCTCTCAATCCACTGACTCTCAGGAAATCCATACCATTTAACAAGAATTCTGTTTCCTTGACGCCTCAGAATCTTCTCCACCAAATAGGTGTTAGGATACAGTGTAGAATGAAGTTCATGTCCATAGAATGTTCCCTTTATCACCTCACCATCCTTATCCTTTAGTATGTATGTAGTAGGATTGCTGCGTTTCACTTGAGCCACTTTGAAGATTTCAACACTCCAATTAGCTTGAAAGCCTTTCTCGAAATGTCCCTTATTCTTAGATATCCTCACATAATCACCAACACTAAACTTCCTTGGACTCATCTTCTCTTTTTGAGGATGATTGTAGTTGTAAACAGTCAGAAGAAGATCATTGTTCCTGACTTCGCTAGGCTTCATCCTGATGGTTGAGTGGTAAGTGTTATTGTACTTTGTGATGATTTTGGGTAAAAGATCCAGCCACTTGTATGATCCTTGCGTTAGAAACTCACGATACATCATGTTCTTTAAGGTTCTTATTAAACGTTCTACAGCTGCAGCCTTGACATTACTATAAGTGCTGTAGTGATTGATATTATACTTGTCCATTAAATTCTTAAAGTACTTGTTATAAAATTCCTTTCCATTATCACTCTGAATATTCTTGGGAATCGTTTCCAATTCTTGTAGTATATCTTCCATAGCCTTCGTAACTTGCGGACCTGACTTGTCCTTTAATGGTCGTGCATATGCCACTTTTGAATAGAAGTTAATTGCAATAAGGATGTATTTGAAATTCTTGTTGATTCTTGCATGAGGTATCATCTCAACCAAGTCGATCTGTAGTAAATCATTGAGTCCTTTGCTGACAATTTTTCGACGTAAGAATCTTCTTCGAGCAGGGGCATGGAGCTCTCTCGCTATATTTTGCTTCACTGTTGTCATGCTATGATTTGGGCTGATTTCAACTCTTGAATAATTTCTTCAATTTCTTGGGTGTGGTTGTTATTGCCAGCGTCTCTGGATGCAATGAGAAGTCGCAAGCGATTCACTAGATCATTGGGGTCGTTCCAGTAGATGTAGTCATGCTTCAACTCAGGACGATGTTCTTTCCACTGCAAGCCTAATCCCTTATGGTTCTTCACTAAAGGACGTATAATGTTTTTATACTTATAGGAATTACCGTGTCTCAGTTGTCCCTGCCTGCTGTAGTTTCTGCGATGAACCTTGGATGCTTTCAGTATTTTGCTATATGTATGAAGATCGTCTTCTGAATAGGAGTGCATTTCAGGTATCTTCTTGAAAATGAGATCAATCAATCCAGGTGTAACATCATACATTTCATCTCCTATTCTAACTTTATCGTTAATAAAGTCAATGCTCTTGTTTCCTAGCATATAGATTCCATCTTCGTATCTTACTCCATATGTCGTATCTATTTCTCCCTTGTCATTCTTTTGAACTTTCTGTAGGTAGCTCAATATTTTTTCATCTTTCTGATTGTTAGGGGCAGAATTCTTCTTTTTCTGACTTTCCTCCTTATCTGAAGTAGTCATAGTATCCTTTTTCTTCTGTATTTCCAGTATATCATGTAGCGGTTCTGTTACTGGTTGAAGAGCTTCACTCATTACCCTCTGAGTTTCAAACTGTTGACCTTTTAGGGCGCGTAGCTTTTCTCTTATAGCCCTAGCATGCTTGGCTACAGATTCTTTAAGCCTTATACTCTCGCTGTCCATCTTAAAATGACACTAAAACACGTTTTCATGTCAATATATATGTTGTTTTTTTTTTTATTCTGAATGGGTCAAATTATATGAAAATTTCAACTCAATATTTAAAATATGGCCGTCTTTTGCTCGATTGGCTGGAGCAGTGAAGGATAGTATATCACCTATGTGAACGGTCGCAGGGTAACTTTCAACTAATCGACTGTTTATTGCAAACATTGTACCTGATCTTGTATTCGGTTGCGGCGATGATATCATAGAGCAAGAAATCACATCCCCGTTTATAGTCGATTTGTAGTATTCGAGTCCTGATGTTAACATATACCTTAGCGAAGGACCTCTGTAAGGTTTCGTCTGTAATGTAATAATGAGCTGGCCTTTCATTTGCTCTAGAATAGCATTTATGACGGTAACCTGTGCTTTAAGAGTATTAACATTATTCATGGTTGCTGTCAGGTGTTTATCCATGGAACTCTGTCGATTTGCTATATTTTCTGTGTGTTTTCCCATTACTTCAGAAATGTCATTTCCAATAGTTTGTATTCTCCTGTTGAACTCTTGCTGTGCTTCATTTTGTTTCCTTCCAATGGCATGTTTAACAAACCTTTTGGTTGCTGCATCACTATCATCTATAGGATCTGCTATTTCTCTTAATCTTCTTTGTTGAAAGGAAATGTTCCCATTTGAATCGATCGGAGGCGTTCTCGAGTTTACAAAGTCTATTACATACTTCTTGTTCGGTACATCGTGATCATCCTGCGGCGGTATTAATGACTTCATTCTTATTGTATCGAGTATGATATTGTTTCCATTATCTCGTTTAAGTGTATTTTTGTCTAAGTAGCTCATAAGATTATCATGCTGTTTGTCTAGTGATTTCTGGATGTGGCTCCTAAGCGTAGATTGAAGTTGCTCCATGCGTTGATATGCCACCTTTTCGGTGAATTCTTGCAGACGATTTTCGCTAGAAGCCGTAAGCGAATCAACGTAGCGTTTAGTGGCCCCATCATTATCTTCCTCAGGGTCCTGAACAATGCACAATCTTTTGTTCCTGAATTGGTAGTTTCCTTTTCCATCTCTGGCTATCATGAATTGTTGAAGTGATCTTTTAAGTGGCGCTGTCCTGCGGGACCCGAACCGGTCAATACTCATCTTGAACTACAAATGATCATTTTCTTTCTTTTGCACTTTAATATATACATCAAATCCATTCCTATATCGACCCTCATTCATGGGGAATTCGGGGACTATCACTACAAATGGTCTTCCTTCTGAGGTACTCTCCCAGACATTTTTGCACAATTCTTTGAATTCAATGTAAGACATGTCAGTGTTCACATAATCTTCATATATATGCTTCAGGTTTAAATTATCTTGCCTGAAAAGGATAATCATGTTTGTATTATCTCGAATGAGATGTTTCGGTACTTTTGCATAAGACTGCGCTAAATATATAGAGTTGACATTGCGATGTCTCCCCATACTGTAAAAGGAGGCTATCTTGTCCTGCTTTTCAGTTATGACATCATCGAATACAAAGATTGAGTTTTCTTTAACTTCTGAAGGATGCAATACATTTTCGCCATCTTCATAGGTATTCACTTCTATTCCCTCAATGCTTTTAAGTAGGCTTATTAGATATTGATACTTTGGCTGATATAATGACTTTGAATAAATGTACAAGTTCTCAAAACGTAATCCGTTCTCATGAAGCAGCATATTCAGTAATACATTTGTTTTCCCTGCGCTGGAGCTCCCTAGGATTAGAGCTCTGACATTGCTAGGAAATAGCCTTCCGTGTCGATCACTTCTAAAATCGCTTTCAAAGTCTAGCACCTGAATAGGCAGAGAACATTCCTGCTTAACAAGCTCCATCCTATCGACTAAGTTTTTAAATCCATGTCTAATATTTATATATACTAAATATCCGGGGACTCTCACTATCTTTTACGCACTTTAATGGAAAGTATGATGCATTGATTGGTTAATTGGCTTGGAAAACAAGGTATAAAAGCACCCCTGCAAAAATGAAAATCAATTAGTGTACCATGAGAGCTAAGAGGATAAGGGTCTCGAGTGGCTCGGGTTTACTTAATTCCCTCATCAATAGGTTACCGTTTGAAGCACATCTACCTGGTTACAGATATTGCGGACCAGGGACGAAGCTAGAAAAGCGTCTAAAGAGAGGAGACCCAGGAATCAATCCGTTAGATGAAGCTTGCAAATTTCACGACGTTGCCTACGCCGAGCACAAGGACACTGCATCGAGAAATATTGCTGATAAGATCTTAGCAGAGAAGGCGTGGAAAAGAGTTCAGTCATCGGATGCTACCTTAGGTGAAAGGTTGGCTGCAAGACTGGTAACAACAATTATGAAGGGCAAGGTTGCTGTTGGTGCTGGCTCAAGGAAGAAGAAACGTGGCGGATTTCTGCCGATCATACCCATTATCGCAGCCTTAGGTGCTGCAGCTGGTGGTGCGGCACAAATTGCCACCGCGGTGAATAAGAAAAAAGCTGCAGATAAAAAGCTTGCAGAAATGATGCGACATAACAGAGAGATGGAAACAAGAGGAAAAGGTCTTCGGCAGGCAAAGAGGAAGAGGAATAAAAGGAGAAGCGGAGGTTTTCTACCAATGCTACCGCTGGCTGCATCTTTAGCACTTGCCTCCAAAATTGCTTCAAGTGTAAAGGGAAATAAGTCTGCTAAAGGAAATGGACTGAAGAAGAGAAAGAATCGTCAGATCAAAAACAAGATATCAAAAAACTCGGGCGGAGGACTATACTTATCCCGGAAAAAGCCCTAAGTAACATCGAGCTCAATCTATATGCGCGACGTTTAAACATTCCTTATTTTAGAGGTGTATATATGATTGATAAGCTGCCTTCAAAACCAAATTTCCGAGAGAGAATTATTGTCAATCTAGATTCATCACAGAATGAAGGCACACATTGGGTGGCTGTAAAGAAGGATGGAAATACTGCATTTTATTTCGATAGCTTTGGAAACTTGAAACCTCCGAAAGAGATAGAAGGGTACCTCAAAGGCGTTAAGTTGATGTATAATACTCGAAGATTTCAGAGTTTTAGCTCAGTCATCTGCGGACACTTGTGCTTGCAATTTCTATCGCAATGAGCTACACTATTGCTGTTAGCGGTAATGAATCTGTTCTTACCACGTATCTAAATCCTCCACTCAGGATTGATCCTAAATATTATTATGAGATTGCGCTACTGAATTTCGAAACCTTCTATTCAATCCCCAACGTTGATCAAACTAATAACCAGTTTCATTACATTTACAATGAAGAGCCTAAGGTTATTCATATACCTCACGGTACATATGAAATTTCAGACATTAACAATTATATAAAGGACAAGCTTGAAGTGGAGGAAAATGCCTTCTTTATTCGACCAAACAATAATACCATGAAGGCTGAAATTAAATGCCCATTCCCTGTAGATTTTTCCAAGGAGCACACTATAGGATCTCTTTTAGGATTCGATGAAAAGAGAGTTGTGCCTGCTAATCAGCTGACTGAATCTGATTTTCTAGTAAACATATTTAAGGTGAGCATCATTCGAATCGAGTGCAGTATTGCAACAGGCTCTTTCATTGACGGTAAAAGCGGACACTCTATCTACGAGTTTTTCCCTTCCGTCCCGCCTGGATATCACATTTCGCAAGAGCCTTCAAATCCCATTTACCTGCCTATCATAGACACCAACCTTATTGACCAAATCACTCTTCGAATAGTCGACCAGAACGGACATACAATAAACTTTCGAAACGAAGATATAAGCATAAGACTCCACATTCGTCGGAATGGGAATCGATTTTAGCAGAAGGAGAAGAGGCTGGACAGGATATAAGAAGTCTAGGATTCATCATGTTCCTCATACTCTGCATTTGACATTCAAGGCGTTAACATCAAGCAGTCGCAAGTTCCTCGAAGCGTTAGGATTCAGAATTCTGTAATGGATATCTTCAATGTGACCGAAACGCCTACATTTGAGGACAAGATTGCTAAAGAAGAGGAGCATGTGTTTCTACCATATAATACATCAGCTCTGGACGCTAATGATGAGATTAGAATACCCTGTCAAGCTGAAGATTTGTATACTCTACCTAGCCGGAGTTATCTCTACATTGAGGGATCTATTACGAAACCTAATGCATCAGCTACTACAGCAAAGCTCTCTAATAATGCTATGGCATTTATGTTTGATGAGATTCGCTTGGACATGAATGGAACAACTATAGATAGAACAAGAAATCCAGGGATTTCATCAACTATTCGCAACTATGCTGCCCTCAACCCCATGGAATCAAATCGGTTGCTAAATGCTGGATGGTGCTACCCTGGCAAAGATGTGGATATTGTACATTCTGAGAGTGGAGCATTCAACGCCGTAGTACCGCTGTCAATGCTTCTGGGGTTTGCAGATGACCACAAGGACCTGATTCTCAATAGCAAGTTTGAACTGGTGCTCATTCGTTCCAAGGACTCTAAGAACTGTATTGTTACATCTGCCGGAGAAGCGGATGCGTCTGTTAACCTTATTCGCATTGAGTGGAGGATGCCTGTAATGCGCCTTTCAGATGCTGAAAAGGTTGAGATCCTCAAGATTGTCAAGTCGGACAGACCGCTACATATTGCCTTTCGAACTATGGATCTTCATACTCAGCCTGCTGTACCGCAAACTAGATCCTTTACATGGAACGTTGCAACAACATCGAAACTAGAGAAACCAAGATTTGTCATTGTCGGAGCACAGACTTCAAGACTGAATAATGCAACTAAGGACTGCTCCATGTTTGATCATTGCAACATAACAAATTTGAGACTTTACCTCAATAGTGAATGTTATCCCTACCACGACATGAACTTGGACTTTGGAAACTCAAGATTTGCAACATTATACGAAATGTATTCAAAGTTCCAAAACTCTTATTATGCTAAAGACAATTACCCCTTATTGAAGAGAAAGGATTTTCTTAAATATGCACCAATATTTATCATTGACTGTTCACATCAGCCTGAGGAGATTGTAAATGGAGCTGTTAATATTAGACTTGAAATTCAAACAAGTGCAAATATTCCTGCACAGACCTCACTGTATTGTCTAATAATACATGACAAAGTATTTACATACAAGCCCCTCACTCATGTGATGCAGTCATTATTTTGAAGAAAAAAAAAGTGTTCCAATGTAAGCTGGATTTTCATGAGGAAAATAAGGAATGTAAGGTGTTTCTTAATGAATAAAAACATGTTATAAGCAGACAATCATTTATTTATTCTTTTTTCATACAATTCCAGCATCTTCCTCCTCCAACTCCTTGTCCCTACATATATATCATTACTTGCAGTGGAGAGGTTTCGCAAATGTCTATCAATATAGGGTTCAAGTCTTTTCACTTCTGCTATTTCATTACAGTCTAAAAGTATTTCACCATTACTGAAAATTGTATTCAAAAGTCTTATTCTCTCATTTTGCATAAGTGCAATTAGATTATACGAGTACACAATATTTTCACCGTAAGCACTGCAAGGGCACTTTTTCACTTTGAGGAAAGTTTCGAACATGGAAAGATTTTGTTGAAAAATCTCCCAGTCCAGCAACGACATGTACACAAATTCGTTACTGCATGTTTTTTTTATGAAGATCACTGGAATATCATGAAACAACCCTACATTTACGCTATGGTTTCTTGAGATGGATGCGTCTTGGAGCACGAGTGTTACTGGCGGTGCTTCCATCTGACTTTGAGTTGTCAAGTCGTTTCATTCGATCTTCCAAGAGCCTGAGCCTTCTATGGAGATCAGAAAATGTATTCTTCTTCTTCTTCAATGCTTTACTGGACCTGAAACATTTCACATTGACTACGTTAGAAATTTTAGGTCTCGGTAAAGGCAAAGGGTTATCTTCTGAAAGAAATACATGAGATATGGTTAAAGCTCTTGCATAGTTTTATGCAATAAATGTTCTTTCAGGATAAGGTTGAATACTTACATCAATTTTTTGTGTAGTTCTGCTTGTTTACTGGGTGAATGCTCTGGAGTCACTTGCAACAGATCGTCTATTGGAAGGGTATCACGCTCTGCAATGCATGCATCTACTTCATCCACCCCTCTGATGTACGGATCTTCACACTCTTTAGGATTTGGTGTTGTCATTCGTATTCTGAAGTCAAGAATGTTTTGGTTAATAAATATTAAATGATCTCTCACTGCTAAGTATATTTAATTATTTGCTGTGATCCTACTTACTTTAAGTTTTTCTGACGGAGTTGATATACACCGCAGTTTTCGTTACACAGAAAGTATGATGTCATTTGGTTATGAACCTCTGGCTTGTCACATAGGGTTGCATGAGTGTAGCCGTTACAAAACTCCGAATGGCACTCTGCAGCGTGGCTTGAAGCAAATGCGTCTACCTCATCCACTCCACTATGTTCTTGATCCACGTCGTCAGCTTCTCTGGAAAAAAAAAAAAAATCCCTTGTATTGCAATAAACATTTTCTTAAAGACCTGCTAAAGAATAGTATTTAAAAAAATGTAACAAAGAATTATCTACTTACAAGTATCTTCTTCTGTATATGCGGCAGTTTTCCGTACATACATCTCTAGAAGACATCTGATCGTGATATGAAGGTTTGTTGCATACAATTGAATGCATGAACCCATTGCATGACTCCTTGTGGTAGTATGTATAGTGATGTGCTTCCTCTCCACATTCGCTCCAAAAGTCATCCATTCCACTCATAACAATATACTTCTTTTGCAGGAAACGTTTGTAAATTTGTAATCCAACTAATATTTCCCAGTCTTAGCAGGCGTGCTTATATACTACTTGAGCTGTGACGTAGTGTGGGGGTGGGGGTAGCTTGCAGAAGGGCGGGAATACGCATGCGCCTAAACAGAGTTGGCAGGAGGGACATAGGACTGAAACAGGTTCAGACAGGAAAAATGCAGGTGTCTATACTCGCTCCTTAAAGAATCCATTAAAATTACCATCTTCTATTCTCGCTGGAAATTCTCTCACGCCAACATAAATATACTAGGCCTGTTGAGAAACTAATAATAAGGCGAGATACTACTTAGTGTCTGAAATTTGTCCATTACTTTGAAAATGCGCCCTTATGCAATTTTGCTTCTATTTTATGATGTAATAACAATAATAACATGTATTGCTGATGATTCAATGATTCAGCTACGTTCCTCGGGTGCTTACTGTTCCTGCATTGTGGTATCGTTATTCTTTGGTGCGATTTAGAAAATATTACTTGCTAGGATTAAACAAGCATAGTAATCTTGTAAGATACTATAAATAAGAAAATAAATGTATAAATAAGTGTCCTCTTAAACACCCGGATATTTCTTCTCAATACAATACTGTTGCTGTCTTTGCCTCTATGTGTAAGAGAAACCCCTTAACTTTTTGTCGTCATTGTCAATGCTTAAATAATGCTTGAAGCAGCCACCTCCAAGTACAATAGGGAGAAGACCTAATCTTTTTTGGGCGATGCTCCCTAAGAAGCAAACAACACTGTCCTTTCTCAATACAATACTGTTGCTGTCTTTGCCTCTATGTGTAAGAGAAACCCCTTAACTTTTTGTCGTCATTGTCAATGCTTAAATAATGCTTGAAGCAGCCACCTGCAAGTACAATAGGGAGAATGAGTTACCCTTCCGCTTAATGGTTAGTGCAAAGTCAAAGATGTGTGCGGTCCGAAAATTTCAGTGAGAATAGGTTTTTCTTCGGAAGAATGCGTGTGTGGGGGGGGGGGGTAGATTTTGATCAGTAAAAGTTTCGTTATGTCGAACTGCAAGTTTGTTTTTTCTGCTAAGAGTTATGTTACAGGTTTCCTTTTGTCCCCACTGTGTGGGAACGCATTGAAGTGTTGGAGGGGTTGGACGGTCATTCAACACAATGGGAAGGCAGGGAAACCCACGCAGTGGGGGACCACATGGGTGGTCCACGCGTCAATACAGAAGTATCCTTTCGCTATTGAAAAGGTTTCTTCCTGCAGGTGGTGATCTTTGACTGCTTTGTTAAGAGAAAAACACTAGGCCTGTTCAGACAGGAAAATGGGGATGTCTATGCTCGCCCCCCTTGCAAGATGAAGCATTGTTCTTTTCAAAACTGTCAGAGGGAAACATTTCCAACTGTCACATAAATATATCAAGATCTGAAAGGGGCCATTCATTGTAGGGTTTCTTACCCTCGCGTTCTTCTTTCGAAAACACATGCAGACACTAGAATAGGAGGGTCAGGGGAACGGTGGTCATAAATTACCCTTCCTTTGTCATCCTGATCGCGACAGACCATCGCCCTCTCTGTTTCCCTTCCTTTGTCATCCTCTATGCTCGCCCCCTTGCAAGATGAAGCCTTGTTCTTTTCAAAACTGTCAGAGGGAAACATTTCCAACTGTCACATAAATATATCAAGATCTGAAAGGGGGCCATTCATTGTAGGGTTTCTTACCCTCGCGTTCTTCTTTCGAAAACACCTGCAGACACTAGAATAGGAGGGTCAGGGGAACGGGGGTCATAAATTACCCTTCCTTTGTCATCCTGATCGTGACAGACCAGTCACTTAAGGGGGGGGGGGAGGGAGAGGAGTGTGAGGGGGCGGATTATTAATGGGGAAATTATGCTAAGTGGGGCAGAGTCGCTATTACCTTTTGGAAATTCCCACATGTGGGGGTGGAGGGGCAGGGGGAGGGGGAGGGGGAGGGGGGAGGGGGGGGGGGCGTGACAGGATTTGATTAATGGGATATTTATGCTAAGTGGGGCAAAGTCGCTATATATACCCTACTTACATAACTTCATTTAAAACCAACTGAAATGATAAATCTTGCTTCCACTTTCGCCACACCCTTTTGTTTTGAAAACGTGGGTTATTCATTGCTCATTTTCTTTATCACCACCTTGAAGTAGATCATTAAATATAAACAATGTCCGCATATACACATGTACTCAAGATGAAGTGCTTTGTTATTAGATTTATTCTGTATTTTGTCACCCTATTTTTTATTTATTTATTTTTTTAATTTTAACGCAGTTTGTATAATATTTTGAGAATTTCCTACTAAACTACCATAAGGAGATACAATTTTACTACCCCAACCTGTGGTTCAGAAGGTTCAGTAGATTAAGGAAATTGGAGTATGACTATATTATTTACTTAATTAACAAAATGTTCCGTTTCATAACGACATAAAAAGCAGTTCCAAAATGTTATGAGTATATTTAAGTTCCTTCCCCCATAATATTTTATATTTCTTGAAACTACATTTAATGTAAACAATTTACACCCACACTGTTCATAACCTAAACGTTTTAGGTGCAATATAACAGTATTTATAAACTTATACTGTTGGCCATTGTTTGCTTTGCGGCAAACGGCATTACAGTTTATTCATCTTATTGATGTTCTTCCATAGGATATATACTACATGTTATATTACCTATATTACTTTGTAATTTATAATGCTAAGGGTATCAAAGAATGACACACTAGCACAGAACTACAGGCCATTTTAATCAAAAACACTTGTTTATGAGACAGGAGACTTGTGTTAACACACAGTGTGAAATCCAGTAGTATATTATTTGGACTACGGCAAATGCAATACCATTATAATACCGTTTGTGTATGCAGTTGCGAAAGTCGTTCTTACTACACTCCAGAGTAAAGCACTGGAAGTTTCACCACTACTAAATATATTCACCAGAGTAAAACACCTGAAGAGCTTTCGCCAATACTACATACATTCATCAATACTCCAGAGTAAAACACTGACAGAACTTCACCAATACTAAATATATTCACCAATACTCCAGAGTAAAACACTGGAAGTACTTTCTCCAATACTCCAGAGTAAAACACTGAAAGAACTTTCACCAATACTATATACATTCACCAGTACTCCAGAGTAAAACACTGGAAGAACTTTCACCAATACTAAATATATTCACCAATACTCCAGAGTAAAACACTGGAAGAACTTTCACCAATACTAAATATATTCACCAATACTCCAGAGTAAAACACTGGAAGAACTTTTACCAATACTATATACATTCACCAGTACTCCAGAGTAAAACACTGGAAGAACTTTCACCAATACTAAATACATTCACCAATACTCCAGAGTAAAACACTGGAAGAACTTTCACCAATACTAAATACATTCACCAATACTCCAGAGTAAAACACTGGAAGAACTTTCACCAATACTAAATATATTCACCAATACTCCAGAGTAAAACACTGGAAGAACTTTCACCAATACTAAATATATTCACCAATACTCCAGAGTAAAACACTGGAAGAACTTTCACCAATACTAAATATATTCACCAATACTCCAGAGTAATACACTGGAAGAACTTTCACCAATACTAAATATATTCACCAATACTCCAGAGTAAAACACTGGAAGAACTTTCACCAATACTAAATATATTCACCAATACTCCAGAGTAAAACACTGGAAGTACTTTCTCCAATACTCCAGAGTAAAACACTGAAAGAACTTTCACCAATACTAAATATATTCGCCAATACTCCAGAGTAAAACACTGGAAGAACTTTCACCAATGCTAAATATATTCGCCAATACTCCAGAGTAAAACACTGGAAGAACTTTCACCAATACTAAATATATTCACCAATACTCCAGAGTAAAACACTGGAAGAACTTTCACCAATACTAAATATATTCACCAATACTCCAGAGTAAAACACTGGAAGAATTTTCACCAATACTAAATATATTCACCAATACTCCAGAGTAAAACACTGGAAGAACTTTCACCAATACTAAATATATTCACCAATACTCCAGAGTAAAACACTGGAAGAACTTTCACCAATACTAAATATATTCACCAATACTCCAGAGTAAAACACTGGAAGAACTTTCACCAATACTAAATATATTCACCAATACTCCAGAGTAAAACACTGGAAGAACTTTCACCAATACTAAATATATTCACCAATACTCCAGAGTAAGACACTGGAAGAACTTTCACCAATACTAAATATATTCACCAATACTCCAGAGTAAAACACTGGAAGAACTTTCACCAATACTAAATATATTCACCAATACTCCAGAGTAAAACACTGGAAGAACTTTCACCAATACTAAATATATTCACCAATACTCCAGAGTAAAACACTGGAAGAACTTTCACCAATACTAAATATATTCACCAATACTCCAGAGTAAAACACTGGAAGAACTTTCACCAATACTAAATATATTCGCCAATACTCCAGAGTAAAACACTGGAAGAACTTTCACCAATACTAAATATATTCACCAATACTCCAGAGTAAAACACTGGAAGAACTTTCACCAATACTAAATATATTCACCAATACTCCAGAGTAAAACACTGGAAGAACTTTCACCAATACTAAATATATTCACCAATACTAAATATATTCACCAATACTCCAGAGTAAGACACTGGAAGAACTTTCACCAATACTAAATATATTCACCAATACTCCAGAGTAAAACACTGGAAGAACTTTCTCCAATACTCCAGAGTAAAACACTGGAAGGACTTTCACCAACACTAAATATACTCACCAATACTCCAGAGTAAAACACTGGAAGAACTTTCACCAATACTCCAGAGTAAAACACTGGAAGAACTTTCACCAATACTAAATATATTCACGAATACTCCAGAGTAAAACACTGGAAGAACTTTCACCAATACTAAATATATTCACCAATACTCCAGAGTAAAACACTGGAAGAACTTTCACCAATACTAAATATATTCACCAATACTCCAGAGTAAAACACTGGAAGAACTTTCACCAATGCTAAATATATTCACCAATACTCCAGAGTAAAACACTGGATGGACTTTCACCAACACTAAATATATTCACCAATACTCCAGAGTAAAACACTGGAAGAACTTTCACCAATACTAAATATATTCACCAATACTCCAGAGTAAGACACCTGAAGAGCTTTCGCCAATTCTACATACATTCACCAATACTCTAGAGTAAAACACTGGAATTACTTTCACTAGCACTCTGGGGCAAAAGACTGGAAGTACTTTCATCAATACTCCAGTGTAAAACCCCCCACTTACAACTTTCACGAACCTTTTGATATTGAACAAACAAAACACAGTGCAAAGGAGGTTTTGATAGGACACATACTGTCTAACCCATCAACTCTTGCTGCGACGTGGAAGGTTCTCACGTTCACACCGAAAACCAGCGCCGTGCTTGATAGGCAACTTCTCCCACACACGTCATATGCGTCTGCGGAAGAACTAGGCGAATTGATTTCTAGGCTGAGTGGTTATACAATTGACGTCATATGGCATGTCGTGTCACACTTGAAATGAACAACCACTGTAAATTCTATTTGGTTAATTGTGCGTCTAGGCTCACCGTCCGGGCGCTGCGTTCCCCACCTGTGCTCACTACAGGCTTCATGAGTGGGGTGCAGTACTGGATGGCGGGACGTGGTCAGCACCCCGAGCCCTTACAGCCACTTACACTTCGCGACCTGGGGTCGCTACTTCTGAATAGCAATATTAAAATGAGGAGGGGGGAATACATTTTAGAATGGAATGGGTAATTTAAAATAATAATGAATTAAGGGATACATGAGATATAAAGGAATTTGGCGAAAATAAGACGAAATTAAAAGGGAAACACAAATTTGAAGAAAGTTAATTAAGAGTAGCTATAGACTAAAGCATTCCAGCATTCGAGAACAAGTCGTACAGGTTTTCCTGTGCGGTATGTTTATCTGCACAGCACTTAGCCGCTTGTTGCGACTTTATCTGTGCAGTATAGAAGGTGTTCCAAATGTTTTCAAGCTTTTGTGTCTGTGGGCAATGGTTTCTTCCTGCATACCTAAGTTTGGATACAGGAAGGGGGCAGGAATAGGTGTTGGGGTAAGTATGTGTTAGATGATGAGAGTGGCATTACCATTATCCAAGGGCGTCCTTAGGAAGGCGGTAACTTTTCCTTCTACGGGGTGCTCTGTGGTCGTATTGACCTAGTGCCCGTGCCAGCTGACTGGTGTGAGAATTCAGTTTGGTGTGCATGGTTCGGGATCGCTCCCTTGCCAAGTCCATGATGTAGTTTCGGAGGGCTGTCCAATGACAGAAGGGCTAGGGCCCATGTCTGTCTGGGTGGCTCAGTTAGTAGGCCTTGACCTATTGATCCCAAGGTCGCGGGTTCAAATCCGGCCCAGGCCGATGGTTTTTAAGTGTACTTAAGAACAACAGCTCCATGTCAGTAGATTTACTGGTGTGTTAAAGAACTCCTGCGGGACGAAATTCCGACACACCGGCGACGCTGATGTGATCCTGGCAATTGACAGCGTCGTTAAACAACAAAGTAATTAAGCTAGGGCCCAAGTTCATGAGTAACCCAAGATGTATATATCTTTTAGCATTCAAAAAGTTTATATTAATACAAGTTAAATTCCAGCTTCGCACACATTTTTTAGTATTCATAAAAGTGCAGCTGCCTTTGTTGAAAGTGTTGCGCCCCAAGAGACTTATATACCAGCTGAGATGACTGGTCATACGGGAAGCTAGCATTTTGGATGTTCTGGGTTCAATTCTTTTGGACGATCACTGACCAAGGGGTTTTCATGGTTTCCCCTGTTTAGTAATCCTGGGATGGTTACTGTTTCCTTCATTTCCCATCATTTGGTTTCAGGTAGACTTAAGTCCTGCGAGCTGGCAGCCTTTTCTGAGCCGGCGCAGGTAGATGGAGTTTGTCTCTCTTTCGGCTTATCTGATGATAGGCTCGCACTGAGAAAATTTTTAAAATGAAAACTAATAACAAGGAGTATCTTAAAAGTGGGTAACTCCAAAGAAAAAATTATTAGATGTAAATTGCGTGCTTTAACAGACAAGAAAGATACCCAAATTGAGATATGAATTCAAAGTTAACGTATATTATTTACTAACGAGAAAGCTTTTATGACAAAACAGCTTCTCATGAAGAACAGTGAAGCTGCACATTTCGCTACGAGGAAGAAGTGGCAAGTATATACTACACTGTGTTCACTTTAAAGCTTCACAACCAAAACAAGAACGAAATATGATAGTCCATTTGTTTGAATTTGTATGAATCAGTTGATTCCAACTCTGAAGACAAACTGAAAGTGATATCCTTAGATTCATAAACTAGTCATTAGAAGAGCATGAAAGCAACCTATGTCATAATAACATGTATTTTGCAGGAAACGTCATTTGGCTGTCAAAGATGATGATGATTATTATTATTATTATTATTATTGTTATTACTATTATTATTGTTATTACTATTATTACTATTATTACTATTATTGTTGTTATTGTTGTTATTGTTATTATTGTTATTGTTATTGTTGTTATTATTATTATTATTATTATTATTATTATTATTATTATTATTATTATTATTATTATTATTATTATTATTATTATTATTATTATTATTATTATTATTATTAAAGGCACACGTGCTTTAAATAAGGGAATGTGGGAGTAGGTAAAGAAGATCAAGGCCGGCAGCAAGTAAAGCTATTCCACCCCACAAATAACATTTCAACTGCATTCCTACAAAACAAACAACCACGGAGCAATGACCTCTTTTACACAAACACATGGACTGACATTTGTAAACAAACACTTGCAATAAAGAAGAAAAGAAATTCGAATTACATGTGACTTTCTTACATTGCTTTAATACAATATCCAAGGGACCAAGAAAAATCTTCGAATTATAAACGTTCAAATTATCCGAGTTCCACTGTACAGTAGTTGCTGCCACCTAGTGGCATTAACATTTGAAGACTAAGGTTTGCCGTCTTCAATGTCCAATGTGCTGCATAATGGACTAAAAGAAAGTATTAGTTCACTGTCATGAGTGCGGTGATGAATTGCGTTACCATGATAATACAGCGATTGAGAAATAGTAACTACTAGACTCTTAGATCAAAAACGACCTCCGGAGATCAGCTGGGTTCAGTAGCTTAGGTTGGCAGCCTGACGTTGGCCCTTACATGTTCTGTATGGCCGACTGCACAACATCTCTCCATTTAGATTGGGATTCTACTAGCCTAATGATCCGTAACCATTCCATTTGAAGAGTGCCTTTGATTCTATCCGTTCGTCCTTCCTCTTGCCTTGTTTCCTGCTGCCTTCTGTGGTGCATCACAAATGGATAAATAGCCATTAACAAATGATCGCTGAGAATAGTATGTTCTGCACTAACGGGAGAAACACAGTATTTTCCATGAGTTACTCAATTTAATGGGAGCCCGAGGGCTGTGAATGCATGAGCCGCAAATCTGTTTCATTCCCATGGTGTACGTACTATATTTTCCGTTGTTGGGGCCAAATTACTGAATTGCATTTATACTTTATTCAATTTCGCAGGTGTTTGGATTTATTGACAATGTATAAAGGACTCCGAAATGATCGTTGTTGTTTTTATTGTTTATATTGATATAGAAGGTTTAAATGAAAAATCCGATGTCTTACACTCACATGGCTCTCTCTACTCTTGCGCAAACTATTCCTACAAACACCTATTCCTCTATCTACTTCACGGTGATCCAGATACACTTCCTAATTTCCTTGCAGCTGCAGTACTCCTTAAGCGATAGTCAAATGTTTTAAGAGCGGTCGTTATATGAGGGCTATGAAATTCCATTTTTTTGCATGATCAAGAGAAAAGTGTGATGTGTTGCACTCACATGACTTTCTCTACTTTTGTACTAACCATTCTTACAAACTCTTATTCCTATCTCTCCTTCGTGTTAGTTGAGATAAACATTTCTACAAATTATCTTATTGCTTATTTCCTTGTAGGTGCAAGAGGAATATGAGAATACAGTAGGCTTTTTGCGACAGTCAAATCTTTTAAAGCTTTGAGATTCCGTTCTCTTTGCACGGTTAGCATTTAACAAGATGAATAACGATGTTATATTTGACAGAAAAGTTCTCCGAAACTCACACAAATAACACGATATGTCTCCGAAATGGTTCACTCTACAGATAAAATAATTCAGACATAAATTGTGTATCTTAACAAGATGTACTTTTTTGTATATATAGTAAGATTTGGCCTATGCCTTACGGTTTACCAGTTATGAAAAGCTCATTTAGAATAGATACGACTACCGGGGCTATAGCCAGAAAATTCAAGATATACATTTGGTTTGTGATAAAAATATCTCAAGCATATGACATTGTAATCAAAATTGTTACAGCCATTTTCAAAAAATTTTCCATGTAAAGGGTAGTTTGGGGTGCATGTTTTTTCTTTCAAATCTTCGTGTCGCATTCTTAAAGGAAATTAAACTTAAATACCAACTTTGGTTTTTAATCGACTTTTCGTTTTTGAGTTATGCTGTCCATAGCCTGACAGACATACTGAACCTTTTTCTAAAAATGCCTTTTTTTTGGATTCAGGGGGCCTCAAAACACATATCTACGATAAAATCTCGACATCGAATTTTTTGCTGGAATACAATACTTTCTCTGCTTTAGTATACGTAGTTGAGAAAGTAAAAATTACAAATAGAATATGTAATTAACTATATAAGGAATTATCCAAATAGCTGAAAAAATTATCCACATCGCATGCATAGAAATTGAATCCCAAAAGTCCTACTTCACTATCGTCCAAATGAAACGGTGGTCTGAAAATTCAAATGTAAGGTCGTAACTGGTCTTCTAGCCTGATGGAGGGAAAAAGAAGAAGACAGTTCTTATCAAAAGCTACACTTGAGGTACCATCTGATGTAATAAATAGAACACCTTCTTCCCTTTACAATTCTGACTTCCCAATACAAACTACTCGGAGGTATGTATGCTCCGATTTTGCACCCAGAGATTCATCTCTACAGAATCGCATTTATCACGACGTCACATCCAAACGGAATATAATAACGCTCTCGATCAAATGAAATTCCGAGGAACGGCGTCGTTACCAAGGAGGGTGGGAGTGTAGGGTGGGGGTTGTTATGCCTTCAAGAAACACAACTCTGCCACTTCCTAAATACAGTTAATGGTGTGCAGTGCCTGCACAAAATCGCGAAAGTTGAATGCAAACAGTGCAGTGCCTTAGGCTTTTCCGTCTGGGGTTAGAAGACGCATTAGAACAGAATTTCAACGTGTAATAGTCACAACACCATCTCCATTAATTTTAATTTATTTTCGCGCCTATTCTAAACATATTCATAAAATACTCTACTCTTCTGCAGACATTTCTTGCAAACCTTTATTCTTGTAATTACTTCATTTCTTTAATTTTAAGTTAATTTCAATATTAACATTTATCTTGCAAGAACAAGTTGTAAATTTGCAGTTTATGTAACAGAACTTCCCTTCAACATACAATTCATACAATTTTCTATGATTAAAATAAAAATGTAACGTATTACAATCACAAGGTTTTCTCTACGCGCTTTTTATTTACGAAACACAATACGTGTTCCTTTACCTACTACCACTTCTTTATATCATTCCTGTAATTTTCTATATGTGTGAAATAGAAATGCAACCGATTACATTCACACGGTTCTCTGAACTCATTTTTGTTTTACGTAACATATTCACACGCATTGGTCTTCTCGATCTGCTATAAACAATTCAAACACTTTAATATATTATCGAAATATAAATGCAACGTATTTCATTAATACAGTTTTCTCTACTCGTTCTTCCCGTGGTATTTGTGGTTGTTCAACAGTGCTTTTGAATAGAGTCTTCCCCTTGTTTTTACTTATTTGTTTGTTTTATTTTAAGGACGTTAATTAAATATTCAGGTGCATTAAGTACTATGTTTTAAATGTCTCCAAAGAAACCTAACGCTATTGGCAAGTGTAAATCATGGGTAACGCCGGATATTTCAGCTAGTATATATACAGGGTGTCCCAAAAAAGAGCGACAATGCTTAGTATGTTGTGTGGCACGGCAGACTGATCTGTTTTCAAATACGAACCCCTGTCCGGAAATGAACGGTTTGGACGCTGTAGCGCATCGAAGTGTGAGTACGTTCGTATTTCGTCAATAAACCCAACATTGAGCTGTGTACATTGCAGACGGGCCTAGAACTCTGTACCTCCTAGGTTATTGCAGAGCCTATATCGGCGGCGGTGAGCCTCATGCACATGACCCAATACCTGCGGCTGTCTTTGAAGATTTTCAATTGCTACGTGAACTCGGGCCATAAAGTCCTCCGCTGACGTTACGAGAGTATCATACACCATACTCTTCAAAAATACTCCACAGAAAATGGTTGAGAAGTGTCAAATCTGGTCCACCTCTACCAATCCATCGATTTCAATATGCGACGTTGAGGTGATTGCTCACACTTACGTCAAAGTGTGCTGGAGCTCATGTTGGCTATTTCAGCAGCTGTGTACTGGTACATGTCGCACTGCTGTTACTGTACTGGAAACTACACAAGTGACGCAGTAGGATGTGCACCAAGGACTCTATGGAGGAAATTAGTTGCATACCTTCCGTGTTAAGGTACCAAAACGAATGTTGACAAGTTGTCACAACCGTTCGTTCTCAAACTTAGACGCTCTCCAGCGTCCAAACCGCGCATTTCCGGACAGGGGCTCCTATTTGAAAATCGATCAGTTTGCCGTCCCGTACAACACGTTAAGCGCTGTCGGTGTTGTCTTGGGACACCCAGTGCACACATATTTTCTTTCTCTCTTTATAATATTATATGAAGAAGAAGCAGTTGAAACGAAGTTTAAAAATTCTGACTGTGTTGCACTCACACGACTTTCTCTTCTCTTGTAGTAACCATTCTTACAAACTCTTATTCCTACATCTTCTTCGTGTTAGTAAACATTTACAGAAATTATCTTATTGCTCGTTTTCTTACATGTGCAACGGGAATATGCAAATACAGTAAGCTTTGAGCGATAGTCAAATGTTTTAAAGCTTTCAAATTCCGCTCTCTTTGCACGGTTAACATACAAAAATGAATAGCGATGTTCCATTTGACAGAGGTGCAAGTTCTCCGACACTTACACAAATAACAATTAATATCTCCGAAATGTTTCACTCTACAAAAAAAAAAAAAAAAAAAAAAAAAAAAAAAAAAAAAAAAAATCAGACATAAATTGTGTGTTTTAGCAGAATCTCAATTTTTGTACAGTACGATTTGGTCTTTTTCTTATGGTTTACCGGTTATGCAAAAGTCATGCAGAGTAAATGGGACTTCGTGGGCTATATCCAAAGAATTCAAGATATAAATTCCAGTTGTCATAAAAATATCTAAAACATATAGAATTTTAATCAAAATTGTTAGAGCCATTTTCATGAAAATCAAAATTGTCGGAAACTTTTCCATGTAAAGGGTAGTTTACGGTGGAGCAATTTTCTTCAAAATCTTCCTGTCACATCCCTCAAAGACATTAAACTTAAATACGAACTTTGATTTTTAATCGACTTTTCAGTTTTGAGTTATGCTGTCCACAGACTGACAGATACACAGGCGGAGACATACACATGGACCTTTTTCTAAAAATGCTTTGTTTGGATTCAGGAGATCTCAAAACATACATTTCCGGTGAAGTTTTGAGGTCGAATTTTTGGGTGGAATACAATACTTACTCTACTTTACTGAATATAGTGGGGAAAGTAAAGATCAGGATGTCTGCAATACAAGTCAGTAGTAATACCATATAAAATACGCCTCGCCTTTGTGTGTATTGCAGATGTGGATCTTGTTCACATTTCTTACTGGAGAAACATGCAGAATTTGTCACTTAAGAAGCTCTCCGAGTCTTTGTGAGGAATGGATATAGGGGCTTATTGCACCAAGTGGCGTTAAGTTTCTTGTCGAGAAATCCGAGGACACGAACAATAATTTAATAAGATAGCGGGGTTCCTTCCTCTCACAATCTGTTGTGGATCCGATACGCTCTTCTTCCTTTCAGTGGGGTTTAGAGAAATGCCATCATGCGGCCAAGTTCTCCCATGGGGCCGCACTCTCCTTCAAAGTAGGATGTTTTTGTTTTCTCTGCAACGGATGATATAGACAAAGCAGGTATTGCATTCTATCCCAAAATTCCTTACACAGATTTCAAGAAAATGCACGTTTTGAGAGTCTCTGGATAAAACGCAGCAGTTTTAAGAAATCTCTCTCTCTCTCTCTCTCTCTCTCTCTCTCTCTCTCTGTGTGTGTGTGTTTAAACAATATAATTCAGAAATGAAAAGTCGGTTATATACCGTCCTTTAAGTTCAACTTATTTCAAGGATGCAAATAGAAGATTAAAAATAAAAGAAAAAACCTCCACTTAGGAGGAATAGAAAAGGGAGAGATACGGAGGGGCTGCGGCACTGAAGCCAGCCTTAATATACCTGTACCCCCAAGGGTCCCGGGAGGAAGGATGAGGTGAGAGGAGACACCGGGCGGCCAAAGTATAGAGTATTAGAAAGACCTTAAAATCTTATGATAGCCTAAACGGGCTTTAAAGTTTAAATACCAACGCCTGCCATGCCCCCTATTGATTTCAAGGTTTCCAGCCACCATATGTTTACTTTTTTAACAAATTTATGCGTCCAAACTGCTGGAATCGTGTGTGTTTGTAATTCAAGGCTGCAAGCAGGTAAACCAATGGTGTTTCAAGAAGCAACTATAACTTATTTTGGACTTTCATCTAGGTTTCAGCATGTGGCAAATATATTCCAAAATTTGAAACTCGTTTTCTGCAACATATACATATCATACCTGGACGCCGGAGTAGCTCAGTGATTGGGTTCGCTGCTTTGGTGTTGGAGTCTGTGGTTCGATTCCAAGCACTGCGGTAGTGATTTAAGTCAGCCCTATCCAAGTCTTCGCTCTGACTGGCTGACGTCGAGTATCCGCCGCAAGGACCAATGTTTGCAGTCCACGGTAAAAGCTGTAGATGCTCTCATTCCACCCGCAACCTCATGATTCTACTCGGAAGTAACGGACTCCGCCCTCTGGTTGTCTCTACCTGAGAAATGGGTCCAGTCCTCGCTTGGTGGTGTGAGGTACCCACAAAGGTCGTAGACCGCACAAGAGCGTTAGCGACGAAAACGTTCTATCTTTAGGGAATATTTTCCAAAACACTATTACGGAGAAAACTAGGAAATTGTCTATTCTTCCTAACAATTTAGTAATTAAACTTTTCCTGTAGATGTTTTGTTTGTATATGTAAGTGTACAGTATTTTTTCTGGAGAAAGATGTGATAATGTTTAAAAACTAACAGTAGAGATTATCATTATTTTCTTAACAATAACAAATGAATATTTAAAAATATCTAAAGCATATGTGCACGTACTTGCTAAGTATAAAGTAGAGAAACTGTGTGTAAAATATCAGCAACAATGATTTTTGTTCAGCAATGTCAGGTTAGGTTACAACAATTTGCAACTTGGCAGCCAACAGAGTAAAAGTTCTGGAAAACTTGAGGAACTTGCCAGGAATTATTGTTAATCGCCTTACAAAATGTTAATTATCAACTGTATGATTGGACAAGATTGGAAAGATAAAATCAGCCTGAAAATTCAACGCAAAATCTGGGATTTGAACCACAAAGCTTCCGTTTTCCGTCCGGAATCACTCTAACCACTGAGCTACCATGGCAATTTACCAGTATGATATTAAATTGTCCAATTGACTCGCAAGTCAGTTGGAGAATTTCGTGCTGTGCCGGCATGTTGGCAGGTTATTTCATTTACTTAGAGCAACCGGACGGATATCAAAAGATCGGTGGTTCAAATCCCAGCTTTGGCGTTGAATGTTTTAGACTAGTTCTACCTTATAGGAAATGTAATATTTGCTGTCACTTGGACCTACATCTCCTCTTAAAGAAAAACTGCGTCCAATATTTTTAAGTGCATTTTAATGATTCTATTAAAATGTTCAAGAAAATTGAGATAAATTACTTGTGTCAAAGATATGATTGAAAGTTTAAATCATTAGTAGGCCTAATTTTCAGGAACATTTAAACAAGCTACGCTGTTAATATATAACTATAAGAACTTAAAATATTTTATATATTCAAAGGTTCTGTAATGAACCTGCAAGTGTCCTGGACAGCATCTATGTGTTACATTTCAAATACCCTAGAACATAACAGTTGTAGAGTTTATCGAGGACTGGTCAGCTTACACATAACATAAACACTTACAGTAATGTATCAGTCAAATTTGGGGAAAAATTGTGAACAATTAAAATACTGAATTGTTATATAAAATCATGAAGATGAAGGGGACTAGTTACTAATATTTTGTTTTCAATTATATCTTAAATAACAAATGCATTCCTTGTCGGACAAGTTCACAAGTTAACATTTGAAAATTGCTCCCTACAGAACAATAACACGTGCAGAGTGATAGTCATTATTCCTTTCGACCGTTTCGAGTAGGTTCCTTTTCCAGAACGTTTGCTTTGTATTCAGGACCTATATATGGTGCTCACCAGTGCCACGCGGGAGTGGACAGCTGAGTTGAACAGAGTTCAATTGAGTTCAGTGGATACTGAATGTAGCTCAGTTTTGATTCGATTCTGTTTGTCCTATTCCGAACGTGTGCAACAGTGATTCAAGTGTAACGTTTGTGCTAAGCTAAAGTCCCTAAGTGATAAAATGTGTTTAACAGTAGCCGGTGTTCCCATTTATTACATTATTAAATGTCTTCATAATAAAATGGTATAACTTCTAAACTTTAAATGGCACATATAGCTTTTTTTCATTCAGCAAGTTTACATTATCAGTTAATTGTAGCTTTAAGTGACTAGGTATGTGCTTATTATTAAGCACACCCAACTATGAACCTTAGTCTTCATTTTTAAGTATTTTTTCGTACTCAAAATGCTTCCTACGATGTGGTTTGTTTAAAAAATTATGCATTGCCTCTCATAAAATCTGACCATATGCTTTTTGAAATAACGCTCTAATTTTGGGAAATAAATTATTTTTAAACATCAAGAATTCTTGACACTAAAACAACAATTCTTTATCAATAATTAGGAGTTACTAACAGCATTCTAAAGTTTCTAATATTATTTACTGTAAAGCCTAATTTTGATGTAAATATTTTTAAAGTCGCATCGTTTAGGCAGTTTTATTGGAACAGTGGAATTTTATTAAGGGACACTTTCACTGAAAGGTGATAATTTTTTGGTTTATTCATCTAAATCCCCTTCAAACGTTCAGTTGTCAGTTGGCAGCGACATTTTTAGATTCCACTATGTTTAAAGGTCTAGTGCAGGCTTTAAATAATTTTCTGCTTAAATTTTCGGCAATATTTGAACAAAATATGGGCCAAAAAGAGCTCAAAAACAACCAAATTTAGTGGAAAGAAGTGGTTAAACTACACTCTGAGGAGAGAGACTACAAGACAAAAGAGGACAGGTGTGACAAACACGTAATCCGACTCATGATTGTGATACATATGTGTTGAAAAATTTGTTTTTCTCGACCTTACATTTTTTAGTACACGGTATGCTTTCATGCGTATTAAATTTTGTGCTGTGCTCCTTGAAATTTTCCAGCATGTGCTCCATTTATGTGACTTTGACCTCAGCCTTTGATTTTAAAATCTGAAAATTTCTTTAGCTTTGAAAAAGTTAAATACACAGAAAAAGATGAAAAAATAGTTTGACTGTCCATCGAAGCAAAGATATTAATTACTTCAAAGGTAATTATTTCTTTTTTCTGCCGGAGATTGATGATGTTTGTCGGGAAATTAGAGTTTAAAAATAATAAAGCTTCATGTTAGTCGAGATAAATACTTGTTGTAATTATCTTAGGCTAATTTCCTTGCAGGTGCAAGGGGAATATAGAAATACAGTAGGTTTTGGGGGATAGTCAAATCTTTTAAAGCTTTGAGATTCTGTTCTCTTTGCACTACTGCCATAAAAAGTGAATAACGACGGTCCATTTGACGAAAGTTTGTTTTCCAAAACTCACATAAATAACAAGGAATATCTCCGAAACGGTACACTCCGCAAAAATTGCAATTGGGCATAAATTGTGAGTTTTACAGTTTATGTAAAATAGGATTTGGTGTGTTTCTTTAGGTTTATCAGTTATGCAAAAGTCATAAAGAGTAAATACCAATACATGAACTATAGCCAGAAAATTCAATATGTGTGTTTCATTTAGCATAAAAATATCTTAAACATATAAAATTTTAATCAGAGTCGATACAGCCTTTTTTGAGATTTTCATAAGTTTCGAAACAATTTGCACGTAAAGGATAATTTAGGGTGGAGGAATTTTGTTCAAAATCTTTGTTTCAGATCCATGACAATTGTTAAACTTAAGTAAAAGCTTTGATTTTTAACTGACTTTTCGCTTTGGAATTATGCTGTTTACAGGCAGACACTCAAAAACACGCACCTTTTTCTAAAACTTCTTCTTTTTGGATTAATGGGGCCTCAAAATATACACTTCTGTTAAATCTCAAAACAAAAATATTGGATGGAATGCAATACTTCCGCTACTTACTATCTATACGTCGTAGAGAAAGTAAAAATGGATTATACACCCTTCCGCGCATTTATAAACGGGGAGGATTCTTAGTGTTGGTCACACTGCTGGGAAAATAAGTAAGTCTAGAGAAGCAAGTAGGACAGTGTGGAGATTATCTAAACGCACGTCAGGAGAGAAATACGACACGGGGTTGGTCATTATAAGAGAAATAGGTCACGTGGACAGTGGCTAGGTGGTAAGAGTTATCGCGTATCGTTAAGGGTGGCCATGCACATATGTTACTTTCTTAAGGTGATGCTCGTCTACAACAGCCGCAGAAAATGTGTTCTTCTGTTTTTATGTAACACGAAAGCAATTTGTTGGGCTGCAAAGTGTCAGTGTGACTAATTCACAAGATTTCACTCACTAACGGGAGTAATTTAACCTCGAAATGTTTGGCCAAGGGCATAAAAACTTTTATCCTTCAATAGTAAGTGAGGGAGGAACACAGCAGATCTGTGATTACGTGGTTGATGAGGTGAAAAGGGCTAGTGTGTGTACGGTGTCATTCATTAGTATTCCTGATTGGTGTACAGCGTCATTCATTAGTATTCCTGATTGGTGTACAGCGTCATTCATTAGTATTCCTGATTGGTGTACAGCGTCATTCATTAGTATTCCTGATTGGTGTACGGTGTCATTCATTAGTATTCCTGATTGGTGTACAGCGTCATTCATTAGTATTCCTGATTGGTGTACAGCGTCATTCATTAGTATTCCTTATTATGTACACTGGCATTCCGTAGGTAGGGTAAGGCAATTGCACAGTATTTTCACAAAAGTTGAATTTTCATTATATTAAACTAATATACATTTTTGCAAACAATTTTTTTCAGTAAACACAAATATTTTAATAAAGAATATAATTTTTCTGAACACTGTGTTGGTAACTGTAATAACCTGCGCAGGTACGCAAGTTTTACAATAGGTAAGTTAATTTTGCAACATCATATCACCTGGTCCTTTCAGTACACATTCATCGTCTTCAGAATCCGAGCCTCACAATATACAGGGTGTCCCAAAATTAGACCAACAAACTTTGGGAGCTGACAGATACAATTATTTTAAATACTATTTGTTAACGAAAGCTTTTGCTGCGGTGCTGGATGAGTTAGTCATAAATTACTGCCTCCCACCGAGTTTAAATATTTATGGCAAAATCCACAATGCAACTTAGTGCTGCATTTATCTTTAACACAGAACACATAAACAAAACACAAACATCTCATTGCTTACAGTTAATCACAGCTTTACTATTCAAAATTATACCTACGAACTTTTAAACCGGAGAAATGGCTGGTGTCTTTGTGAGAGTACGGCAGAATAGGGCACGCCGATGCACTCTTTGTGTTTATTGCAATGGGCGTGCGTCTAGCGCTTAAACGAAGCACCGCAGCAAAAAAACTTTCCTTTACAAAAAGTGTTTAAAATAATGTTATCTATCAGCTCCCAAGGTTTGTCGGTCTAATTTTGGAACATTCTGTATATCGCACGTGTAAATAACTGCATTTGTTTACTGTGTTCTGCATATGTTGTGATAGGGTATTAAACAGAAATAGCACTGTATCCATGATGCATATCAACGCCGGCCCAGTGTCTGTGTTTGAGGATGTTCCAGGTCTTCATTTTCGAGCACATATTTCTGAATTGTGTTGTAAGGAACACTATACAATTTTGCTGCGTTGTATAATATCATACTTTGGAATTTCACTTTCCTTCCTGCGCTCAAAAGATATCAAGTTTCATAATTTCTGTACAAATTTTCACTTCTTTTTTTAGTAGTATTTGTCTTTTAGGAGCCATATTGAGCGACATTCTGCAAAAGGAATAAAAGTGAAATAAAGTATTAATTTTATAACTGAAATATATTGCTTAACAAATAAATAATATTTTGGTATAGTGGGCAGATAAATTGGCAACGTGACGTAGGTAAGGCAATTTGGCAATAGTCTAAAATTAATTTGTTTTTATGACTAAGTATCTAGAGTACTTATAAGTGATGCCACGAGTGATTGTAAATTTATCTAGGGAACTATCACGAGTTACATTTATTAAGACAATTTCACGAATTAAAGGATCATATAACCAATGAAATTTTATTGGTACATCCTTCTAGGTTCACATTTTTTAAGATGTTCGCAATGTCAGAAGTTGGAGTATCTGCTGTTAATTTATAATTTCGTTCAATACAAAATTTGTAAAACGGATTTCAAACATAGGATTAATCACTGAAGTGAGAGTCAGCCATATTTGACATTTGAATAGCGGCTCCATTGCGTCAAATTACGTTGCTCATCTGTTAGCATAATGTAGCTGTATTCTGTAACTGGTCATAACATAAGAACAGCAGAGGGGGTGATAATGAAAATGTGATGATTTGTTCGCGAAGGAGAGCTGCTATTGGTTAAAATTTGAAATTGTTATGTACATGGTTGGTTGATTTCAATCAACTCGCGTATGAGTGGAATAGTCTCTGTAAGTGTAACAATTGCTGTGCAGAAACATGTAGAACCGAAGTAGGTAAGCGCAACACCATAAGAAATTATGGTCTGAAATGGGAACAGATTTTCGTAACAAAAAGCTCAGGTTTCTTAAGGTTCTTGTATGCTTATGCGTCACAAAAAACTATACACCACATATATGCATTCCCTGTTAATAAAACCTGAGTAATTTCCTTCAAATGGCTTGAAGCTAAATGTAAAATTGGGTAGGCATACAACATCTTCCTTTTCATCTTTAAACTCGATGGGAAAATCTTTATTCCGTGCATTCCCATGACTACGAGGGTCTGGAACACGGACCTGTTTGCAGCGATGTAATTCTATCTGCTAAGAAAATTGTGAAGCTTTTGAGTAATAGATAGGTTTGCAGCTTGTTCTTAAAGATATCCTGCGAAATTATCTATGCTGCAAAAGTGCCTTACTTTACCTGTACCTCGCTGAGATTTCAAATTACGTAGTTGCTGAGGCCACGAGAGCTAGAGTGTGTACGATGCCATTCATTACTATTCCTGATTGCTTTAGAAAGGCATTCCTTAATATACCAGATTGATGTCACTATACCAATAACAAGAATTTCCCGAAAATTGTTAAATTCACAAAAACCTGTATTAGACAAAAGTTGTATGTTTTAACAAGATCTGCAGTTCTGTGCATATAATGTTTGGTACCCCTTAGGGTTTACCAGATATGTTTATTTGTTGTTTAACGACGCTGTCTATTGCCAGGATCAGATCACACATTTAAAAACCATCGGTTTTAGCCGGAATTGAACCCGCGACCTTGAGATTCATGCAGAACACAAATGACGTTAGAGGCTAATCCAGAAAATTCAAGATATAGATGTAATTTGTCATGAAGCTATCTTAAATTTATGGTATTTAAATCAAAGTTGGTAGAGTCATTTTGCAAAGAAAAAAGGAACATTTTCCATATAAAGAATAGTCCTCAGTATACTTGGATCGTCTTCAAAAACTTCATGTCTCATCCTAGGAAGACGCTAAACTTACATAAGAAGTTTGGCATTTAACCGACTTTTCGATTTTGAGTTTTGGTGTTCACACACATACACACACAGACCTTGTAAGCACATGGTTTCTTGTTTACTTTCTCTACTATGTATAGTAAGTAGGGGAAGTATTGTATTTGACCCAAAAGTTCGAGTGAGTGAGTGAGTGAGTAGTGGGGTTTACGGGCCCCTCAACAACTAGGTCATTAGGGCCCGAAGTCCAAAATAAAAACAATCAAAGAAATAAAACGTGACACCTTTAAAGCTAAAAAGTGAGAGTTACCTAAAAATGAACGTTAAAACCACTAAAAAGAGAGCTAAAACAGGTAAAAAAGGAAAATTAAAAACCGGCAAAAACATATTACGAAAAACGTAAACTAGTTACACTGTTAAAAAGGGTAAAAACACGAGTAAAACATCCTAAAAGTATATTTCCGTCAAGATAAAAGAAACCTTACACTTGCTTACCAAAAACGATACGCGCAACGAACCGCAGTACTGTATTTACAGCTACTGCGTCGTTGCCTAATATGGTGCACAGTGTAAGACCCATGCCAAAGGACTGGCGCTCACGAGCATACCGCGGACAATCAGTAAGGACATGTGAAACGGAGAGTGGGACATTGCACGTCGCACAGACACGCTCCGGATCACCGCGCAAAAGGTGTGCATGCGTGGCTCGAGTGTGGCCTATCCTCAGGCGGGTTAAAATCACCCAAAAGTTCGAGTGAGTGAGTGAGTGAGTGAGTGAGTGAGT
Organism: Tenodera sinensis; assembly: GCA_030765045.1. Taxonomy (NCBI): domain Eukaryota; kingdom Metazoa; phylum Arthropoda; class Insecta; order Mantodea; family Mantidae; genus Tenodera; species Tenodera sinensis. Next base: position 347,268,631 of record CM060964.1, read on the forward strand.
GAGTGAGTGAGTGAGTGAGTGAGTGAGTGTGTTGGGTTTAAGGGCCCGTCGACAACTTGGTCATTAGGGCCCCCCCAAAAGTTCGATGTCGAGATTTTACCCGAAATATATGTTTTGATGCCCCTTGAACCCAAGCATTTTAGATTTTTAGATTTTTAGAAAAGTGTGCGTGTGCGTGCGCGCGTGTCTGCCTGTGAACAGCATAACTCAAAACGAAAAGTGGGTTAAAAACTAAAGTTGGTATTTAAGTTTAATAATAAGTTTGAAGAACGTGACAGGAAGATTTTGAAAAAAGAATTCCTCCACCCTAAAGTACCCTTTAATTGGAAAACATTTAGAACATTTTGATTTTCTTGAAAATGTCTTAACGATTTTGATTAGAATGCCATAGGTTTAAGATATTTTATTGCAAATGAAATGTATACTTTGAATTTTCTGGCTATAGCCGATGTAGTCGTGTTTACCTTTGATGACTTTTACATAATTGATAAACAGTAAGAATCAGATCAAACCTTATTATACAACAATATACATATCGTTAAAACACACAAGTTATGTGTGCATTTATGTATGCATTTTTTGTGGAATGAACCATTTCGGACATATTCCTGGTTATTTGTGTGAGATTTGCAATACGTATAGTTTTGTGAAATGAAAGGTCGTTAATCACATTTTTATCTCTTGGCCGCACAAAGAGAACGCAATTTACAGCGACCAGCTTTAAAAGACTTGATTATCAAGGAAATTAACAAATGTTTTATCTAGACGAACAAGAAGCTATAGGAATAAGAGTAGAGAGTCATGTGACTGCAACACATCAGATTTTTATTTATTTATCTACGTAGTATCAAAGCATGTATTTCTCGATAGCAAATGTTTGAGTGCAGCACAGTTCTTTTTCTATTTACGTAGTAAAGAAAGTAAAAAGTATGTGGTAGAAAAACGCCATAATATTCGAATCTGGTTAGTTAACTGATGTGGATTGAGACACAAGAGAGGAAGTAACACTTTTACAAATGGCGGATGGGAAAAAGAAGGATGAACATGACAAATTTGCGGTGAGCACAGCTTACTCGGAGAGGATTTGCTCTAGTTTGGAGTAGGTGCTCCGATTCTCTAGGGAACACTATACAGAGCGGAAGATAATGCAGCACATCACGTTAAACAGAAGTTCTTGTCACTCACACAAAGTGCCATGTCTTGCTCACCAGTATCGGCTTTCGGATTACTTTAGCGCCGCCTTTTCTTTGCTCAGTGGATAGATAGCAGCACTGTCGCAGTATTAGCTCTGAGCGGCCAGCTATTCTTAATGCAATATTCCTAATTGGCGTTGCAGAAATGCTAGCATGAGTCGTGTGTGATTTGGTATTTCTGGTAAACCATAAACGACTTAAACTTAAATAAAAGGCTCTATTGCTTTCTCATGACATTCTCTATTTATTATTCTTCAAGCCGGTCCCAATGTAATGCTCTAGAAAGACCATGTTGTTTGCATGACCCCTAAAAAAGCGAATAGCCACTTACCAGTTGAAAAAATTTGATTTATTGTACTCATATGGCTTTGTCTATTTACTCTTCTTCAACGTATTCTTACAAAAACTTGTTATGTGAACTACATTTTTACTTCCTCTACTATGTATAGCAAGTAGAGGAAGTGTTGTATTCCATCCAAAAAAACAACAAAACAACCAAAAAAGAAACAAAGAAAATTGAGAAAAGGCCCGTGTGTGTGTGTGTCTGTGTATCTGTGTGTCTGTGTGTGTGTGTGTGGTGTGTGCGTGCGTGCGCGCGCGTGTGTGTGTGTGGTGTGTGCGTGTGTGCGCGCGCGTGCGTGTGCGTGTGCATGTGCGTGTGCGTGTTCGTGTGCGTGTGTGTGCGTGTGTGCGTGTGTCTGTGCGCCTGTGCGCCTGTGCATCTGTGTGTCTATGTATCTCTGTGTGTGTCTATCTCTATTAAAAGCTAAGTTGGTATTTAAGTTTAATGTCTTTCAAGGATACGACATGAAGATTTTGAAAAAAATGCCTCCACCCTAAACTACCCTATACATGAAACATTTTTCGACAATTTCGATGTTCTTGAAAATGGCTAACGATTTTGATTAAAATGCCATACGTTTAAGATATTTTTATGACAAATGCATTTTATATTTTGAATTTACTGGCTATAGCCTGTGTAGTTCTGTTAACTCCGGATGACTTTTGAATAATTGGTAAACCGTAAGAGATAGACCAAATATTACTGTACAAAAAATGTAGATCTCGCTAAAACACACAATTTATGTCCGAATAAATGTTTTTGTAGTGTGAACCATTTCGGAGATATTCCTTGTTATTTGTGTCAGTTTCAGAAAACTTAAACTTTCATCAAATGCAACATCGTTGTTCATTCTTTATATGTTTACCATGCGAAGAGAACTGAATCTCAAAGCTTTAAAAGATCTGACTATCGCTCAAGGCCTAGTGTATTCTCATATTTCCCTTGTACCTACAAGGAAATAAGCAATTATATAGTTTCTGCAAATGCTTATTTCAACTAGCACGAAGAAGGTGGAGGAATAAAAGATTGTAAGAATGGTTAGTATAGGAGTCGAGAAATTCATGTGAGTGCAACACATAAGACTCTTATAATCCAGATAATCTCTGAACATACATTTATGTATTTCGTTTTATGACACAGAAGTTAGAGCAAGTCAGATTTTTAAAGAGCATGTCATCATGTGATGGCTTTGGAATTCTGTTCGCTTTGTATGGCCGCAGAAACAAATACATTTTCCTCTTTAGAAAAGTATAAGTACCTTGAAAATTCATACCAATAACCAGGAATATCTGGGAAATTGTTAACCCAACAATCGTCACATTTGACAGAAGTTGTAGGGTTTAGGGCATCTTAATTTTGTGTGATATCACTTTGTGTTATTTGTTAGTTATACAGTGGTTATCCGGAATGAAGAGGGCTTCAGACGATATTCCAAGAAAATTTAAGATATTGTGATAAAGATGGCACAGTCAGTCGAGTTACTGTTCTATCAGTTTATTGTCTTCTAAACTTTTGCACAAATACAGCAATTTCTTGTCGTCGTTAACACAGAGTACCAGTCTCGTGTTATTCGAACTCTCAACTGTTTAGTTCTCGTAATCTTGACCCAGTCCTTTCAGTGTCTTTCTTCACCTTTTCTGTCTCTTATAGACTAACTCTGACGATACAATCAGTCGACGCTCGTTAAATCTTCTTTACTTCGACGCGGCGTACCACATACATACAAACACACAACACACATACACACACACACACAGCTGTCTCACACTCACTGACACACTGACCGACTCCTGTCTGTAACTCTAACTCCATCTCTGCTGTTTGCTTGCCTGTTGACATCACACAGACCACTTTCGAGTTCCACAAACACGCCGGCGATGACGTAGCCAGATTTTTCTTGAAAGCTGAGGAAACCTTTGTGTTGCCGCTTCATTGTTGTTAGTCTAGTACTCACTTGCATGAGTGATGTGGGACAGCAACACCTTGCACATTTCTTTGTTCTACGGCCTGGTATTTGGTCTGATTAAACTTAGCCCCGACAGTCCTTTGTTTTGCACCGCGTCCGGCGATATTTTCATTTGTGGTGAAAATATCGTGAACATGTGCTATTTTAATCAAAATCAGCAGAACCTTCTTACTCAGTTGAAACGTTATGAAATATTTTTAATATAAAGGATAGTTTGGAGTGGATGAATTTTCTTGAAAATCTCTTGTCGCATATTTGGATGGCATTGAATTCGTGACAATTAAAGTGTGTGTGTGTGTGTGTGTGTGTGTGTGTGTTTGTGTGTGTGTGTGTGTGCGTGCGTGCGTGTGTGTGTGTGTTACAGTACATGGTGTTAATGAACTACACCGAAATAACTCGAGAGATTGTAGATGTGACTGGTGTTAGTAGTTTGCAATGTGTGGTCTACGACTAAGCAACACAGTTATATGGTGTTAAATACAGTAATATCAGAAGCTCATAAGTCAGTGTTAAAGCAGAGCTTGATGAAAAATTGGTTTAAAACTGATGCCCGAGTATAGAAATATCGATTTTCAGCGGCTCGTTATCAGCGTTCTTAAGATTTAACGTTACAAAAATCTCTCAAATCTCAACTAAACACCTGACAGTGCGACACTGAACAACCATTAGCTGCCTTCTTGCGTTGTGAAGCCTACTCTAGATATATTTCGTTGATTGAGGTTCAATTTGTAACGTCAGAGGCTGTAGTCACATGTGTCGTGGATTCGTTTCCTATCACACTGTTATTAATTTTGCTTTCTTTTTTTATTCCATATGAAGAAGACTTTTAACACTATTATCATTTCCTGATTCGGCTGACACCAGAAATCTTGAATAAGGTACGAATATCGTTACTTCGCCGCTGTCAATTTTGCCATGGAAATTCAGGTCACAATTTCGAGCAGTTCCTATAAAAGTAATGCAAGGTCTTAGATATTTTTATACTTCCACTATTTGACCCTTTAAACTATTTTCCATTCTGAAGTGCAGCATATGAACGTACTAAGCAGGTTTCAACGGTTTTAGCAAGAATTGTCAATAATTGTACTGACATGTTGAAATAAAACTGCATGCATTGAAACATAATTTAAAATCTAGATCAAAACAGCATTAATACGCTGTACTCAAAATAAAGAAAAGAAGAAGAAATAAAAAAGAAGCGAATGAGACTCGAATTCGAAAATGACGTCCTTATGCTCGAACGCTACTGTCGTAATCATTGCGCCAGAAATGTACGCTCTCCTTTTGTTTGTTGCGCTCTCGAATGGTTGATATTAGTCAGTGGCGTACTGGCACTTTAGAAACTTATAGCCGTAACTTCGAAATTTAAACAATCAGGCCATAAGTCCCCTATCTGAAATTAATTGTTTAAGATATCTGAAATTAATTGTTTAAGATATCTCCATATCCTCTGAAAATATTTCGGTGTAGTTCATTAACATCCTGTATATATATAACTGCTAACTAAACCGCAAGGGACAGATACAATGTTAGCACATTAAAATTGTAGCTTTCATTAAAGTACACAATTTATCTGAAAGACAACCATTTCCAAATTAACGTTAAGTAGATAGAATATTTTTAGAGTAGTTTGCTAAAGAATGGATAGAATTTTTTCAGGGTCTCAAAAAGACCCATTTTTGATAAAATTGCGCCATTGATTTTGGGTAACATACAATTAATTCCTCTACCTACGTGGTAAAGAAAGTAAAACCAGTTTGGCGTTATGAGCAAATATTGTTTTACATAACTGTACATACCTCGCATCTTTACTCCTAATGCAATTTTCGTGTCTTTTAAAGTAGAAATCCGCCACTGCTACCGCTAGTTCTCTTATCTGCCATCACTCTCACAGCTTCCATTGATTTAGCCCAGAATACACTCCCTTCCAGTCCATCTCAAGATTTCAATACGGCTGCGTCCAAATCCGATTTCGAAGCCAAGTAGAAATTTGCAGCCCAAAAAAGGAGTAAAGAAGTTTACTAACACCGCGGTGGTTTCTGGGAAGTGAATCAACATAAATCCAGCACTCTGACGTCTTAAGAATTAGAACTCAGTCATCGGTAGTTAATTCAATTTCTCAAACCCACAGATTTATACCTTCAGCGAATCTCATTTTATTCTTTGTTGCTTAAAAATTAAGTACGACACAAGCAACCTGGTGTGCAACATTCACAGAAGCTTCTCAACCCATCAGCTTAATTATATTCGTATCAAAGTTCACACTTGTAGTAAGCGGAAGAAGTACTGTATTTCACCGAAAATTTGATATGGAAATTTTGCACGGAAGTATGCGCTCTGATCCATCTGCACAAATGGTATATACCCAACTTCAGTATCTTCAAAATACGTGAAAGATTATTTTCAAGGTTATTCTTCTCCCCAAACTACCTTTTGCGTACTAAGCTGTAATGATCTTGATTAAAATGCTGTGTGTTTAACTATGTTCATGACAAATAAAACGTAAATCTTAATTTTTTGTGAATAGTCTATGAAATCTTCATTTGAAATAAATTTGGTATAATTTTGCTTAACTTATTCTCTGTAGGAGATGCACGAAACATTTATATTTCATAGAAATGAATAGTGTACGTGAAACTAATTTTTTGTGGCATTAACCATTTGCAGCATGCTCGTGTTCATTGTTTTGAAGCGCCATGTCACCATTCTTTTGTTTCTTGTGATGTTATGCAAAGAGTATGGGATTTCAAAGCAACATGTAGCGACCGACAGTAGGAACAGTTGATCTAAGGTCGCGGTGTTCCAAAAATGAAATCGGTTAAGTAAGGAAGACAATGGTATATTTGGAACAAAGGAAATTGATGTGGTGAAATAATTTGACTGTTTGGCGGTAAGATTAAGTTGTAATGGAGGGTGGACAGACATGATAGAAACATAGAAGCAAAAGTTAAGAGAATCCGTGACAAGAGTTGGGTTATGTAAACATAGTTTGTAGAGTAAGTGGGTAGAGAGGATTTATGAGGCTACAATGGAAGCGAAAATATTGGGGAAGGATGTCAGACTTAAGAAAAGAGGTATATAGTGTTATGTAAACAAATGTTAGTGTTAAGCACAGTAGCACTAAAAGAACTTAGCAATGGTACAACTAGCAAGGACGAGAAGAGTACGAGCGAATATTGAAATACTGGTGAAACTGTATAGACAGTGAAGAGGAGAATTTTCTAAAAACATGTAGGAAACAACTGAGAATGATTAAGAACTAGATGTGTTTAACATCTTCCAAGTAAGAGAGATCAAGATTTCCGAGAAAATCCCTCTCCCCAGACTATCAGTTGCAGCAAAATGTTTCCAAAACATAATCTTTTCAAAAATGGCTCTAACGATTTTCATTAAAATACCATATGTATAGTCTTTCCATGAAGAATTAAGTCTACAGCTTGAATTATATGAAAATAGTCTCTGAAATCCTCTTCACTCTGAGTGCCTTGTTTTCTCCTGTGGCACTACGGCTCTTTGAGTACAGTCTTGGTCTATCGCCCGCCCGCTGGATCCCTCACCTCTGCCCACTATGGGTGTTATGAGCGGGGTCCAGTAGTGGAGAGTGGGACGTGGTCAGCGCCCCAAGCACTCCCGGTCAGTATATTCAGTCTTCGTAACCGGAGTTGATGATACAGAGGAACCAGGATAGGTGATCAGCCCGAAGCCTGGTGTGAGAGCGAACAAGTGGATGATATGAAATGATATGGCGAAGGATGATGGGAAAGGTGACAGTGGAGCAATTAGTGCAATAATGGTGAGGGAAACCGAAGAACCCGGAGAAAACCCGCCCTTGCACCGGCGTGTCAACCATACATCCCACATGTGGACGCCTGGGACCGATCCCGGGTCGCTTTGGTGAGAGCCAAGCGGATTAACTGCTCAGTCACGGTGCGGCCACATAAAATCTTACCCCACAAAAAATGTAGATCTCCTTAAAGCACACGAATTTTTGTGAGACATATTTTTTGTGGAGTTAACCCTTTCGCAAATATTCCTTGTTATTGGTTTAAACTTTCCAATACTTATATTTTTCTCAAATGGGAATTTTTCTTCCTTCCTTAACCATGCAAACAGAACGAAGTTTCAAAGCTATCATATAGTAATCAGCTCTTAAGAGTTGGCTATCGTTTTAGCATTCCCCTATTCGTATTGTACAGAGCGCCAAAGAAAATCTTTGGCGGATTTTCTATCGCCTAGCAGGGCGCTCACCAAGTTTTCCCCTTAGATTTTAACCCCTTCCAAAGCCTGTCCTGCGCTATCTAATAAGTTATGGCTACCAGTCGTGTTAAGAGGTTTGTATAACAATCTGAAAACACTCATTCTACCTCTTTCTCTTTCAGCCAATACGATCGGGAGTGTAAACATATATTTCCTTTCTACCTCATTTTGTATGCTTTGTTTTAACTATTGGTTAAGACTATTTAGCAAAAGGAGTGGCACATCCTTGCACCGTGGACTAAAGCAACCAATGACATGGTCAAGGCTTCGTATAACGATAAATAATGTGACATAGACGTCAGATGCAGCAAGATTTTCTTTGGTGCTCTTTGTACAAACAAGGAAATATAGTAGAACAATAAACGCCATAAACAGGCGTTTTTAGAAATAGTTTATTGAAGAATGGGTAGAGGAAATCAGGTGAATTTAACAATTACAAGTTTTAGAAAAAGATCTGTGTGTGGGTATGGTTACGCGTGTGGGTTTGGGTGTGGGTATGGGTGTGCGTGAGTGTTTCTGTGCATCTGTGTACAGCATAATTTCAAAAAGAATAGTCGGTTGAATACCGCACTTGGTGTTAAAGTTCAGCTTCTTACAACAATATGATACGAAGATTTTCAAGAAAGGCTCTACCACAAGCTACCTTTTATATGGTAAATCTCTGGAAAATTTTGATTTGTTTCCAAAATGGCTCTAATAATTGTGATTAAAGTACTATAACTTTAAGATATTTTCATAGGAAATAAAATTTATATCTTGACTTTCCTGTACATTTTGTATAACTGGTTAATCGTAAAACACGTATAAAATATTACCTCACAAAAAATTTAAATATCATTAAAGCACATAATTTATGTAAAATGCGTTTTTTATAAAGCTAACCATTTCCAATATATTTCTGTTTATTGGTTTGAATTTTCAAATATTGAAGTTTTCTCAGGCAGGAAGCCCTTACTCATTTTTTCCTCCTGATCGTGTAAGGATAACGTAATTTGGAAATATTCACATAGCGACTAGCTCTTAAAAATTAAACTGCCGCTTGAGCCTACTCTATTCCCATGTTTCCTTTGTACGTATAACGAAATATGTAATAAACATAATTTCTACAAATGTGTATATCGGTTAACGCAGAAGAATAAGAATTTGTGAGAACAGTTTGTAAAGGAGTGGCTAGAGAAAGTCATGTGAGTGCATCACATCCTATGAGTGCATTTGCATTTATTCCTGAATTACTAATTTTCTAATTATTTCCATCCTATATGTTCTTCCGTAAAAATCCATCTTGTTCCTAATCGCTACTATCCTTCGTTTTCTTTTATTAAACAAATTTCTGGGCCATATTGTTTTATTACTTTCTCTACTGGTAAGTAGGGGAAGTATTGTATTCCACCCAAAAATTCGATGTCGAGATTTCACCAGAAATACGTTTTCATGCCACCTGAATCTAAAGAAAACATCTTTAGAAAAATCTGATGTGTTGCACTCAGATGACTTTCTCTACTCTTGTACTAACCATTCTTAACAAACTCCTATTGTTATAGCTTCTTCGTGTTAAGATAAACATTTGTATAACTTATCTTATTGCTTATTTCCTCGTAGGTACAAGGGGAATATTAAAATACAGTAGGCTTTGTGCGATAGTCAAATGTTTTAAAGCTTTGGGATTCTGTTGCCTTTGCACACTTAACATATAAAAAAATGATGATCCTTTTTCATGAAAGTTCTAAGTTCTCCGAAACTCCCAGACATAACAAGGAATATCTCCGAAATGCTTCACCCTACAAGAAAATTTATTCAGACATAAATTGTGTATTTTAGCAAGATCTACATTTTTTGTATAGTATGATTTGGTCTATCTCTAACGGTTTACCAGTTATGCAAAAGTCGTCCAGAGTAAATACGACTACAGGAGCTATAGCTAGAAAATTCAAGATATACATTTCATTTCTCATCAAAATATCTCAAACATATGACATTTTAATCAAAATCGTTAGGGCCATTTTCAAGAAAATCACAATGTTCGAAAAATTTTCCATGTAAAGGGTAGTTTAGGGTGGGGCTATTTTCTTCAAAATCTTCGTGTCGCATCCTTGAAAGACATTAAACTTAAATACCAACTTTGGTTTATCTCCGACTTTTCGTTTTTGAGTTATGCTGTCCACAGACTGACAGACTGACACACAGACGGACCTTTTTCTAAAAATGCTTTTTTTGGATTCAGGGGGCCTCAAAACATATATTTCCGGTGAAATCTCTACATCGAATTTTTGGGTGGAATACAATACTTCCCCTACTTACCAGTAGAGAAAGTAAAAAGTCATGCGCGCGCACGTGTGTGTGTGTGTGTGTGTGTGTGTGTGTGTGTGTGCGTGCATGCATAATGGCAAACCTATTATCTGAATATTCAAATATTCATTTGATGATTGCTTTAATTCATTGGCTCAAAAATGAAATTTAGTAGTAACAATTTCATAAAAACAAAAAAATGTATTACTTTGCAAGTATTGACATGAACTTCAATGAACATGAACTTTAATTTATTTTCAGTTTACATAAATCTTAGAAAATGCCATTAGTATTGTTTTCTGAAAAAATGTGAAGGCAGTTTTAAAATAATAATGAATTTTCCCTCTAATTAAAAGAGCTGGAACATTCAGCTTTTAAACAGTCATTTCTTTATAAGAGTATATGAAGTGTGCCAATCTTCTAGCAAACAGATGCAAAGTTGAAAAGTAGGAAAATTCACTCACAAGGTCCCTTAACTGTAGCTGACACGATATATGCAAATGTTATGGAGGTGCATGGAGGAACAATTGTGGATATGTGGAAAGTCAATTTTCCATCTGAAGACATTACTGGAAGTTATATAGTCATAGGTGAACAACCCAGATTTATGCACGGAAAGCACGACGTCACTGCTTGCATGAAAAGGTGAACAGATGCATACACCTCCTTCTTGCCATACATACTCAATCTGTGAAGGTCAGTAGAGTGCCTTACAAAGCTGCAAGGACGGCATAAATAATACCACATCAAATAATATATTAATGCCTACCAGGGTATTCGTGACCAACGTGAAGTTTTTCTGTGCGTGGGTAATTCCCTAATACGTCGAACAGAAGTATGCCCTGCTATGAAAGACACCATATTGAGCTTCTAGGACAGCGATGGCTCCAAGTGCAGGTCGTATGTAATAGCAAGCAGATGGCACTAAGGTCGTGAGGTGTGACACGAATTCTTGCGCATAGGGGAAGCTACTTTTCTTCCCTCCCTCTGCAACGACTGAGAGGGAGAAAGTTGTCGCGAATGAGTAAACATTACTATAACAGCGCGCAGCTGAAGCAATTGCTGCTACAACGAAAGTAATTGTTGGCACATAGCCATAGTTATAGCCAAATCACTTCGTTATAGTGCTAATTTTATACAATATCACTAGCACTACCTATGCTAGCTAAGTTCACTCTTTCGTGGACAGAAAAGTTATGACTTCTGCGCATATATTATTGCGCAACTTTCCCCACCTCAGCCTTTCAGGTAAAGATTTGTCACTGCGCAGCTAGGGGAATTACTCTTGTCTTGCTCACGAGCTACAGAAGCTCTGCTGTTTCACAATAACAAAATAATGGGTCCTCATTTGTTACTCACTTGTTTACTGCATTCTGTAGGGCAAGTGTAATAGTAAAAAGCTTGCAGTAGAAGAGATGTGTAGCGAAGAGGAACAAACACACATATGTCTTAAGGAATACATTTAAGAGCCCATATTTACTGGACATTTTATTCTTGTTTTGGGCCATTATACCACCACTCAAAATAAATCATATGTTAAACATGTATATGTGTGTTTGTGTGTGTTTTTTTTTTTTTTTTTTTTTTTTTTTTTTTTTTTTTTTTTGTACCCTGGTATTTGCTCCTGATGAAGACCATGGAGAATCAAATAGTCGAAAGGTTGAGTTTTATAAATTTGACGTGGCTGATCACTTGATCACTAGAGCGAGGACATATATCCACTGAAGAAGAAATCAGGTTGACTGCACGGCGAATTGCTTGCTTGACGTCATCGCTGCTACCTCGGACTGAAGGGTGAACAGCGTGCTGTGGTTCAGTATGACAGCTGTACCGTACAGATAGGGAGTGTAATTTTCTGTGCGATCCGTGCTTACATGGATGGAGTAGCTGGCTAAATGCTGCTGCATATTATGCAGATTATTATGATAAAATAGTTAATCAATGTTTTGGTTAGTGAAGACAGCTGTGCTATTGAATCTCCTGAGTCACTGATTTCAGGTAATTTACGTAAACATTTGTTATTTATTAAAAAATATGTTCCAGTTGTTACCAAAACTATTCTGCGTTTAGAATCAAGAAATCACAAACTGTCATAAGCTTTACAGTTGATAGAAGAGGTTTATATGGAAATTGAAAATGTAGATCCTGCGCCTGTAACCGAAGCAGTGCAAAATAAACTGAAAACCGTGTTGGAGAGAAACCCTGGCTACGCTACAATGGTTCATATAAAAATTGGTTTACAACATCTAGACAAAACGCCATCTACGTATGACAAACACAATGCAAAATATCTTACGTTTGCTCCCGTTACATCATGTGACGTTGAAAGAAGTTTCTCGCTGTATAAACATTGTTTGAATGACAAGTTTTACTTTTGAACAATTAATTTAAAAAGTGTATTATTGTTCACTGCAATGTTTTTGAGGAACGAATAGATGACGATATGAACTGATGTAAATGGACTAGGGCTTCTTACACAGCCCTGCCCGTTTGTTTACATGTTCTGAACTCCCGTGCTACGCCATCTGCCAGTCACCACGGAGCGTGTATAGTACGAGCGCGCAAACATTGTAGGCGATGGGATATTTATCCTCGCTCTACTGATCACCCAAGAATCAATTATTAGTAACATTCACTGCGAAAGTTTTAAATCTTATATAACATCTATTCATTTCAGTTTTTGAAGTTGCTCCATCCTTATGTAGATACCCAGCTTTAAACAAGATCTTTTTTTTAAATATCTTCATTTTGTGTATGTGTGTGTGTGAGAGAGAGAGAGAGAGGGGGGGGGGGGAGGGAGGGGGCAGTCATTGGGTGAACTGAATTACTAAAAAAAAAAAAAAAAAACAACAAAAAAAAAAAACAAATGGGCAGAAAACCACGAAAACTCATAGGTATTTAAGGCAGACATGTTTAAAGTATGCAAGAAGAAAGATTTTAATTAATTGTGATCTTCCCAAAAACACTTGACACCAACAGCTTTTTCTTCTTGTTCTTATTTTGTGAGAAACTGTTGAAGAGTTTGGTTATTATATCATTTTGGGGATATTAGTTTTGGGACAAATTCATATCTTAGAATCTCTATAAACAGTTCTTTTTCGCTGGCGACGAGCCAGTAAGCGTAGATAAGGTGCTGCGGTTCGTCGTCGAAGTTACATTCCTGAAGCAAGTTTAACCTGTATTTTAGAGCTTTAGCCTATGATTTTTTATTGTTTTTACCGTTTTTAACGCTCATTTAATCCGCTCATTGCATGCATCTCTAAGTACTTAATCTCTCCTAAAAAACTGGATTCTCTGTGAAAACAATTGCGCCTGCTATGTGTACCTGAATAATAACATGTGTTTTGAAAAAATTGTTTGTTGACGTCAGTTAAGAAACCTTCTGAGAAAAATTATGAATTTATATTACATATTTTACATTATCAACATGTTAAGAAATAGTTGCTTGTTACATGGTATGAATTTTATTGTCCTGTGACAAAGCAAACCAATGAATTTTGATTTTTCAAAAGTGTGTAGTTAAACGCAAGTATTGTGCTTTCCACACGTCCCACTGCCCTTAACTGTTTACTGTTTTAAGCTTTTAACCTGTTACATTTTAATTTCATAATGTTTTAACCCTTTGGCATGTTAATCCCTTGTTTTATCTTTCATCATTTAACTGCGCCAGTTTGAGTGATTTTAAACTTTGACTTCGGGCCCAAATGACCTAGCTGTCGACGGGCCCTTAAACCCCACTCTCACTCACTCACTCACTCACTCACTCACTCACTCACTCACTCACTCACTCACTCACTCACTCACTCACTCACGCTTTATTTATTCAGCTGGTTGATCTTCTTGAATGGAAAGGGTAGTTCCAGGCCATGACGTTATTTCAGTACAAAATCGGAGCTACTCAACCGGAATATAAGTTTTCTTTATATTAACAATTTTTGAGTGATTGACGGGTAATACAGCTGAGTAGGCTTTATTAGTCAAAGTGCTCTATAGTGGTTCGTAAGCGAAAAATGTCGCTTGTCAATCCAGCAATATGCATACTGCATTCAATCTTCCCTGGTTCATTAGAAGAAACTGACATTTCACGGTATTTTCAGATTGAAAACGTTATTTCGCTACGTTTTACATATCTCCCATAAGAGTTATTGCATAAGCATGTTCTCTTGTAAAAATTGGACCACCAAGCCCTATTGTCAATGAAATTCAAACTCTTGCCATACCCGTAAAACTGATGGCAAACATTCCCTTTTAGGTGTGTCTACCCATTTAGAACTGATTCCTGCTCTTCTTTTTTTCTTCTTCTTCTCCACTTCATGGCGTAGGCAGTCAAGTGCCTGTTCCGCCTTCAAAGCAATCCAGCCATCGTTTCCTGGGTCTGCCCACGGATCTCCTACCTTTAGGATGATAATGTATTATTTGCTTAGGAAATCTGGTATCTCGCATTCTTTCGACATGTTCCTTCCACTTTTGTTTGTAATCTTCTGGCCTGTCACTTATATTATAAATTCCTAACTCTTCTCTTATATTTTCATTCGTTATTAGGTCTCTTCTGGTGCATCCCTTCACACTTCTTAAGAATTTAATTTCTGAGGCCAGTATTTTACTCTGTTGCTTTTTAGTTAATGTCCAAGTCTCACTTCCATATGCTAGTATAGGTGCAGCCATAACTTTGTAAAACTTTAATTTTGTTTGTTTGCGTACTTTGTCTCTGAATTTCCTATTTATTATTCCACACATTCTTTGAAATTTGGATACTTTATTGTCCACGTGCTACTCCCTGTCATAACTAACGTCACTTCCCAAATAGTTAAAATGGCTCACCTGTTCTATGCAACGGTTATTTATAACTGTCTTTGTTCTAATGGGCTCTTTCCCAATGAATGCCATTACCTTTGTTTTTATAGAAGAAATTTTCATATTGTATTGTTCACATAGTTCGTTAAGTTTAAAAATAGATTTTTGCAGGGCAGACTCGCTATTTTGTATGACAACCAAATCGTCGGCAAACAATAAAATATTTAAAAAGCAGTTGTTTGAAATTTTAAAACCTACATTCACCAGTTGCTTCCATTTGCTCACTAGATCGTCAATATAAATACTAAAAAGAGTAGGTGATAAAGTACACTGATCCTGCTGATTTGTTAATTTCGAGGACTAGTTCACTTCCTGCATTTAGCAGTTCAGTTAGAAACAATGAAATATAAATAATTCAGCTTACAGTTAAATATTATTTAGCAATTTAAGGAAATGCAACAAACAGAGCGTGCTTGTCGCCCGACAGGTCTATTCTAAGCTTGATGAGGCGTTGAAACCAGCAGCCTGCTCAGCAACAGCTTCTCTCAGACGGAAGCAGGAAGAATCACCTAATGCGGCTTAGACACGGCTGCCATCTTGCAGGGCCAGCTGAAAACTGAAAGGGGCAGTGAAATGATAGAAAACAAGGTCAGGAAAATTCACGGTAGAAGAAAGTTCACACCAATATTCGTCTTGACAACCAGGGAAAACTACGAGAAAGCCAGGGTCACAATGGCCGGACCAAGAATCGAATCATGTCCAGTGGAATCTGAGCCTCCCACGTTACCGTGCAGCCGGTTTCCCCTCAGAGTAAGAGAGAGGCTTACGAATTGGTAATTGGCAAGACAGCCGTCTGTATGTGTAAAGTTATCTTCTATGAAATGATTCTAATTACATTTTAGCCATAAAGACATTTCTCACAGAGGTTTAATTCTTATGACAAGCCGCCACTGCGGTGTTGCGAGGAAGCTTTCCTTTACACTGTTCTTTTAGTATGGGTACTCAGCGGTAACAGCTGTGTTACGAACCCAAGTCTATAACCAACATTGTCATTTACTAACCGCTTTGCTTCTCTCATTCGGGGAAAATTGCTTGCTTGCCTCCTTGGCATGCTGTATTTTAGTGGGACGGGATACTGAGTTTGCTCTACTCCACTATTTGATATGTGCAGTATTTAAATACTTTCAAAACTGCTATTCTTTCAGCAGTGATAAAAAAACATGTTCAAGTAACCTAAAGCTTTCAAGAAATCCGATGTGCTGCACTCACACGACTTTCTCTACTCTCGTAATAACCATTTTTACAAACTCTTATTCCTATATCTTCTTCGTGTTAGTTCAGATAAAAATTTGCAGAAATTATCTTATTGTTTATTTCCTTGTAGGTTCAAGGGGAATATGTGAATACAGTAGGCTTTGAGCGATAGTCCAATCTTTTAAAGCTTTCAAATTCTGTTCCCTTTGCAGGGTTAACATATAAACAAGTGAATAACGATGTTTCATTGGACAGAAGTATAAGTTCTCCAAAACTTACGTGAATAACAAGGCATATCTCTGAAATATTACTGTACTGTAATATTCCCTTTGCACCTACAAGGAAATAAGCAATATGATAATTTGTACAAATGTCTATCTCAACCTACACGAAGAAGATACAGGAATAAGAGTTTGTAAAATTGGTTAGTACAGGAGTAGAGAGAGTCATGTGAGTGTAACACATCAGATTTTTTTCTCTTTATTATGAAGTCCATATTATACAGAATTCTTTCCGAATGAAGAGGACCTCACAGATCAGCTGCGGAAAATTTATTTTTGCACAGACATTTCCAGCAAATAAAGAAATGTGTGCAACAAATTTAATTCCAATATCTAATCATATATGATTAATTTATATAAATTTTATTGGGTATAATCAAAATCTATCTCCTCCAACAGATGTTGAATAACAAAGTTGATTTTCTAAGATTAATTTCTTACTACCCTTGAAACAAATTAAAGGATAGAAAGGACAGAAAAGTTTGTCTTCAAAATAATTTTAATATCCCAAAGTGTAAAAATACCATAAAACAGTGTATTGTTGTATCAATTTGTTTGTAAAAAATAGGTCTTATAACCAATATAAAAATTCCAATACATTTACCCATATTCTGAACTATAATGGAAAAATGTTTCTGATCTCTAGTTAGATTTTTGAGCGAGAAGATAGATTTTGAATATAAGAGAAGAAGAAAATGTGTTTAAGGTTTAGTCATACATTTCCTTATTAACCTCTATGGAAGCATATTTCTCCGCATGGCTTTGCATAAGGTGGACGAACTGCTGTTGCCTTTCGGAATTGCAAATTTGAGTAATTTAATAGTGATTTTAAAGTATACCTAGAGTACATTGTTTACAAACACGTGGTATTTTCACAGAAATAAAAGCAACAGTCTGTTACCGCAGTGTAAATTCTATTTTCGCCACAAATAAAATAAGTAATACTACACACGATGTGTATATAAATAATTATGTTCAAATAAAGTTGTAAGCGCGGTAAATTATTTCAAAAGTAAGATCATGTGGACATGATCAGCTTGTAAACAACAGAAATCTACCAAGCTAAATAGACGTATGGTAAATAACTTCAGCATAGGCAGCAGAACACTTAGCGCCTTGTTTAAAAACAATTTATTCCAAGCCTCGATGAAATGGAAGGTGCGGAAATACCCCTTTAGAAGGCAGAGGCGCACCGTTTTAAAAATGGCGTTCAAATGTGTGTTCCCACCGCCGTAGAGGATCAAAAGTTTGAGGGCATGTTCTTTAAGGTATGCTGCATTTGTTGCAATAAAAATCCAAAAGTTGATTTTTTGGGGGCGAAATAGGTTAATGCATCACTTTGGTGTTCCCTTGATCTTCCTTAATTATCTAAAAATTACTTGAGTATTCCAACGGATATTTTTACAGTACCAAAGGGTACTTACCGGTTATGTAGCACTTCCAGAGCTTATGATATAATTAGACAGAGGTTAAGGAGGTCAGACGTTTCGTCAATATTTCACATCCTTTTATGTGAATATTATCGGTTGGTTGGAATATTCGAAAATGCATAAAATTATACACATAAGAGAATAAATGGTAGGATTCACTGTAGATCACTTTACCAAAAATTTAAAATAGAACCAGTAAGGTAAATGAAGCTATGATTGGCACAATATTTAAAGGCGGGTTGCTTAACAAACATTCAATCAGAGATTTGCCACGCCTTGCATTATTGTATAGTTAAACACCCTGTAAAGCCAGAAACATATTGTATTCCCAAAATTTATTTGTACACCTGTAGGGGGGAACCTTCATACAGCTATCGCGAAACGAGGTGATAGAAAGTTAACTCCACACGGGCAGAGCGTGACATCATTGCGCGCGTACAGTGACAGCCAAAAACACACTGCCTACAGCGTATACTGTCTCTCGAATGTGTTCACTAGTTCTACACAGTAAAATGCCTGCAGCACGAAAATCGAAATATTCACGTATTGTTGAACTTGTACAAGAATTTGTGAGTGAATGTTTTACTGCAAATGGTGACAGCATTCAATGTAAGTTAGGCAACAACGTTGTTCAATCGACTGTACCTGTCCTCCTCTGTGTTGTGATCATGTGACTAACTGCTACAACTTCCTATAGTCCAAAATCCGCAACTTTGTGTTTCCTGTATGAAGGTTCGGACTCTAGATGTCAGGAAAGAGAACAGTAATTTTCAGCCATCAGCCGCCATTAAATTTTGCGTCTGGCATTTATTTGTCACTGAAATTTAAAAATCAAACTGTACAAGGTCGGGTAGGCCAGCTAGTATATAATAAAAATGTTGTCTGTTTTAATTGCTATCGCCTCTTAAATTGTTCACACACACACAGACACACACACACACACACACACACCGTTATCTAAAGTTGTATTTTTGTTTCAGGGGACTCAAAACATGTATTTCCCGTGAGCTGTGGATACTGAGACTTCAGGTTTTGACGGTTGTTGCTGAAGGTTGTGTGCGCGATTTGTTTGCTTTGGTTTGTTCGCGTTGTCAACTGACTCAGCCTACTGAGAGTTTATATTTCCCCCGTTGTCGTTATAGATATTTAGTCATATTACATCTGTTTATTTCGCATCATTACCAGCAACTGTTTCTGAAATACTCTCCATGGTAAGGATATGTCCTTTGTTTGTGTTAACTGCAGCTGTTCGTGACATAAATACAATATTGTAGGTGAGTAAACCTTTGGATATAAATCAAATTATCCTTGGTTGCGTAGATTCCATTGTGTTCCACGTGGATGTTTACTTCCAATTGTGTCAGTGCGTGTCCCATACTTTGCAATTGTTTACGCAACTCAATTTCGCATTAAATGGTATTCAGCGCTGCGAAATGATTTAATTCAGGGGACTGTTTCAAAACAAAACTAGTTTACAAACTAGTTTACGAAACGTTTTGTCCATGGGCAGTTGCTATATAGGAGCACAGGAATTAAAGGGCAGTTTAAAAATCATATCCCGCCAATGTTAAATTCACTAATTTCGTGAACTTTATTTCACTAAGATACATACGTTCTAAGTTTACTCATTTGTTTTTATCCAAAAGCGCAGATAGGATTTTTTTCTTAACTATACGATGCATTGATTAAATTGTAATAGGTATAAATCATGCTTTTTCAAATGAACAAACATGTTATTGACACCAAAGTAAATGCACAGGAGAACTTACTATTAGAGGGTATTAATTTGACCATCTTCAACAGTTTTTGAGAACACATGTAGTTTATGCCAGAAAATATTATGACGTCGGGCGCGGCACACAACAAGGGAGGTCAGGGCTGTGCTACTTTACACCCCATACCAGGCTGCCCAGCATGACTGTGTATATGTGACTAACAACAATGAGCGCGGCGCTTAATAAAGCATTGCTGGACCCTTTGAGAGGCATCCGGCGGCCGGGTTGTTTGTGGAAGTTTGAGAAGGTACCTGTGACGTCACCTCCGCTATGTAAGGAGACGAGGGAGCGATTTAGAGGAGTTACGGCTGCAGTGACGAGTCGGTTAGTATGTCATCGAGTGCAAGACAAGTGTGTGTGTGTATGTGTGCGTGTGTGCGTGCGTGCGTGTGTGCGTGCGTGCGTGTGTGTGTGTGTGTGTGAGAGAGAGAGAGAGTGATACGGTCATTGTGAAAAATACATCGCGTCGAAGTGAAGAAGTTTTAACGAGTGTTAAGTGGTTGTATAGTCGGAGTTAGTGTATGAGAGACAGAGAAAGTGAAGAAAGACAGTGAACGGACTGTTGTGTATGAAGTTAATACATTCATTGTCGTATTAGACCATATCCATTTTAAAAGATGATCTATCCATCGGCTATAAGCGATGAGTTGTATGCCTATATATTCAAGTGCTGGTAGACTTTTATGTGATGTAGGATCATTTCAAATTAAGATGCAATGAGCAGGGACTCAATGAGCATTAACGCATTTCAGCTTCTTCAGGAACTCCACTTCGTTAATCCACCCCGAATCCGACATTGTGACCAGTGATACATTTGGAAGACCTTCACCTAATACAGGTATTAATACATTTTTCTCTGAAGATATTCACTCTACACGAATCTGTGGATAAGCCACTGTACCTGTTTTTTCAGCACTTTCTCTGGAGGTTTATTTTTACGTTGACGACCAAATTCATCC